>CM060958.1:83906993-83929493 GCA_030765055.1 Mantis religiosa
TCTCTCTCTCTCTCTCTCTCTTCTTGATCAATTTTCTTGAAATTATGTTAACATTTATTCAGTGAACATGTGGGCTTTCTCAATATTTTGTAATAAATATGCATAAATTATTACTTAACCCACACTATATAGCTGACAAGGAAAAATTGAAACAGCTCTGTGACGTTGATAACTCTTTGGCATTATGATCTACATAAGGTTCATTCTTTGACACAATTGACCAATTGTATATGTCGTGTAGAAGCTCTGAATGATTTCAGAATGGCACAAATCGTCTCATTTTCTTCTCATTTATAGACAACATATCTTGATATTCCTGACTCATAGGGTTTGGTGGAATTACAAATGGTTCAACGAGTTGGAATGTGTCCTCTTTCTCACATTCTACACTAACATCATCTCTGTCTGCCTTTTTGTCAATAACAATGGAATAGGAGGCCAATTATTATTGTCTCTGAAAAAGTGCTGGTAAATTAAAATTCTGAGAAAGCCCACATCGTTTGTACATGTGGAGTTTCTCTTCAGTTTTGGTGACACAATGGCTGCATAACAGCACAGGAAATGTCAGAACAGCATGGGTTTCTATACATTATGATCGTCCTATATCTTAAAAGTACGGTGTCATAGATAACTTAAATTTGTAAAAAAAAAAAAAAAAAAAAAAAAAATGGATATGTGGGGTTTCTCAATATTCCAATTTATTTAGTGTTGCATATTAGATTTTTTCGCTTGGATTTTTCAATATTTTACTTATTTAAGTGTTAAACAGATGTTCTTTGGCATCTTGTGCTTGTTTAGAGAATGTATTATAACATAAAAATGGCTGTCTCAGAAGTGTTGTTTCCATAACCTCAAAGCTCCTGAGTACCTACAACAAAATATGAATTGAAAACATTTTTGCCAAGTAATCTCCATAGTTAGCAAGAAGGCTCTTTGTGGATAATTTGTAAATTAGCTATGAAAAATGATAAGTACGATGAGAAGTACGCGAATGTTAACATCCTTTCAACACTGTTCCTTTCAGAGAGGGATGACGTTGGAGAGTCTGTTGTAAGGCAGGATATTCTGATGTGCAACAACTATCTCTTGATTAATGTATTGACCAAGAGCAGCAGTACATACCCCAGATTTCTCTCAGTGTTACCTTTACTGCTGCTCTCAACCACAGGTAGAGTGAAATATCTCCAGGTTTCCAGCAGGTCGTTACTTTGAAAAGAAAAATCTGAGCGGTTTGCTCGCCTCCATGTATGTTTTACGACCGTTCGCTGCGGGTAAACACTGACTGGGTTTGTTTACTTAGCCAAGCAGTCTAGCCAGTTGACCCCTTTATCGATTTGGAAGGGTTCGGTCTGAAATGGGGATTTTTCTTGATATCACGCTGTCAGCCGAGATGTCTGCCTCTACAGCGCCGACAGAGATAGAGCTAGTTTGCTTCCAGTTCTACCGGAGTGTTCTAAACTGATTAACAGTAAAGGAAGAAACAAGACTGTATATACATACTTGATCACGTGATTGTATTCTGCTTTTTTTTCTGCATATATGTACGCATATATGCGAATATGTAAGACGTTATTTATGTATAGTTATAGGAATTATGCATTTTATGTATGTACAGAATGTTATGGTCATATATTAATAGGAAGAGTTCTCACCTATAGCGAATCAGATGCGTTAGAGCCTTCACCGTTGCCACCATCGTTACCCTCACCCTTTTTATATTTCCCTCTCTCTCTCTCTCTCTCTCTCTCTCTCTCTCCTCTCTCTCTCTCTCTCTCTCTCTCTCTCACTCTCCTCTCTCTCTCTCTCTCTCTCTCTCTCTCTCTCTCTCTCTCTCTCTCTCTCTCTTTCTCTCTCTCTCTCTCTCTCTCTCTCTCTCTCTCTCTCTTCTCTCTCTCTCTCTCCTCTCACTCTCTCTCTCTCTCTTCTCTCTCTCTCTCTCTCTCTCTCTCACACTTGCCAGTGTTGGTGGCGCTAGACGTAACGGAACGCAAACGGAATTTTCCAAAGTTTTATAACAATGCAGTTGTTGAAATCACAATTGCAACATGGATATTAGTATATTACGCAAATGTTTAAAATATTTAGTTTTTAGTTAATTATAGTTTATGAATTACTAATTTTCTAATCCAACGAAAATACCAGCGGTGCATCCGTATAGCTGTGAATGTTACTTACGTTAAGAGATAATTCATCATTGTCATTGTCTTCAACGTCTGAGTACCGCAAATTTATGATGATAGGTTCCAAAATCTCGTTACGTGCTATTTCTTTCCAAAAGTCGTCTTTTTATGGTTTATCTGATGTCTCACGCAGTTTTCCCAGTCTTGTGTTCCTTGCCGAATTTCTCGTAAATAAATCATTCAACGTCACTCAGTTTTAAATATTATTTCTGTTTGTAACATAATTTGAGCCCATATTAACTGTATTGGATTGTTCTAGCAGTAGTAAGGGGGAAGGTGGATCGCGTCTCATTAATCCAGCTGATACACTTTTTTTATAGAATAATGCTGCTGTGAACTCCCTTGAATAAATAGAGATTACGAACCATTCATAAACAAAATATAATGTGACCAGACACGTTCTGCCAGACTAGCAAGAAGTGTATCGTTTCCTCTCATCGAACTCAACAAACACCTTATCTTATTCAGAGTACACATTTCTTTTATCACGTCATGTCAAACGTTTACGTTTCAGTTCTGAGTAATTTCAAATATACGTACACGCATACATGCCAACCAATAATGATATTCACTACAGTGCTTACGTCGCAATGCATTGTTATAGTATGATGGTATCTACTTTATTTGTTTGTAGTAGGAAAACTGTTTGAGCTAGAAATGTGGAGTTTTCATGGTTATGTTAGATACATTATTCTCTAGCTTCCACATGGATCAGTTTATGCAAAATCTGAATTTTTCTCTTAGCGCGAATAGTATTTATTAGAGATTGATTAGGTTGGAGCTCGTCACACACCACTTAGGGGGAATTCAGTACGACAACACCGCAGTACTCCGATTGGTTGCTCACCTAGTAGCGCTCAAGGACAGACACCTTCCTATTTGAAACACATAATAAATAGAGATGTCTATATTGGTAATTGAAGATAGTGTAATGACTTATAATTTTAGTTATTAGTTATTAGGAATAGTATGTTTTCAGGGTAGTTAGTACCTTCAAGTAAGTGTGACACACGTAAGTTAAACGTGTTCATTTCTCCCCAGAGGTAGAGCGGAAAAAGTAACGCAGAGTGGGTAGGCCTCGCATTAATGAATGTTGAATCGGAATCGAGTTCGATGTTTTCTTAAGGCCAATGGCCCCACACTAACTAGTAGTCACGCTTTGAAGTGTCAACACATGCAAGCAAAACGGATAGTCTACGCTGACAGGCGTTACTCATTCACCAACGCAGTTATGACCATCCAAAAAACATCAGATAGTAAACTATGAGATTTGGCTTCTAAGAAAACTGTCTTGAGAAAAGCAGAAACAGCTGATACACTGAAGCGGATACATTTTAACGTATGTTTACACACACACACACACACACACACACACACACACACACACACACACACACACACCTACACACACACACACACACACAGACTTCCTTTATTTTGTGGCGTTCACTTCACGCCCGTTATTACCTCCTCTTCCGGGCGATTCACTCACTGCAGTGTCTAACACAAGACATTCAATCTCGTGCACTTAAGTACTATCTACCCACCACAAGAAGGCAAGAGAGGCATGAAGGGGAAGATGAGCTTCAACTGTTTATCTGCTGTGGTAGTGGACGAAATGAGTGCATGAGAGCGCATATGAGTCGCCCATGCTGCCAGATCTAATGCTTGTTTCAGTTACTACAGTATTATGGTATTATGCATTGGTGAATAATGTGACAACACTGTACTTACGCTGAATATAGCATCCTTGTCATATCCGGAAGGCGATCTTGAACACGTAAAACTGATTACGTTACTCATTCTCTGCCTTGCCTTCTTGCGGTGGGTATATCGTACTCACTGCTCTGCACTTCACCATAGTACACGCAAACTGCCTCGAAGAACACCGCTTTTCATGCGCTCGCTTACTTGAGTTATCGCTGAAACGCTTTGCAAGAGCGCATATGTGTAACTTTCCAGAACATTTGGGATGTTGAAATTCCCGAAGATTATCGTCTTCTGTTCATCGTTCCGACTGTCCTGTGCCGACCTGTGCAAAGTCAGACACAACAGCGCCACTTTGAGTTGACACTTTCGTACGGTCACTGTATCAATAGATGCTTAGCCTTCTGTTCGTAATTCCCGAACTCGCGGGTTCAAACCAGGAGGATGGCGATTAAATTTTTCGGGCCTGAAAAGTCTTAACATGCCCTTCTTTGCAAGGGAAGTAAAGCCGGTGATATGGTCGTAGATATATGGCACGTAAGATAATCTCAAGCCTGATAGAGAGGCCTCTGAACAAAATTAAGCGGTCTTTCTCTTCCAATATAGAATGAAATGCTAAGAAGCACAGCAGCTAAAGAGTGTCCATGATTAAAAACTCAATTTCTTTTTTTGCTTCGTACATTTTCTTATTATGTTGAAAGCTGAGTTCACCAATCCTTGCTTACACTCTACACACTATCATACATTGTTATCTCAGCACGTATCCATCACAACATGCGGGTTTGCTGTAGGACTGGTTACATGATAAAGCCAGTAGAAACGGAGAAAGAATTAGTTATGGTTATAGAACACTGACCTTCACCCATAGAACAGTCAGCGAGCCCAGGTCTAACCTTCTGTCTCCTTCCAACTGCTGTACACAGCGAACTTATCACTCCTGTTATACTTGATGCAATATGCAGTGTGAATCATCTGCCACCCCACCCCTTGTGACAGTCATGCACGCTTTAATTGTTCACAAAGAAATGAATAGTGAAAAATATGTCCAATGGTTAGGCAGAATGTTAATTCCAAATTTATCCCCTAACTCGGTGGTAGCAACAGATAACAGATAGGCCTCCAACGTTGAGTTATTTAAGAAGAGGCATGCTTTCTTGGCTACAAAATCACAATATTTCCTTTAATGAAAATAGCACCAAAACAAAATTGTATGGTTTACTTCTAGCCAATAAACCGACTCAGGAGAACTTTTGAGTGATCAAATATTGTCGTAATATAACCATGCAACCTTAAGACTTCACAATTAACATCCGGATTTGAATTGTATAGAATTAATATGGACAGAGGTCAATGTGTTGAAAATGAAAGGCGAAATGTGCCCCAATGATTTGAGGAAATTGGAAAAATGAAGTGGGAAAGGTATGCCAACATGTGGATGAAATAAAATACAGGACTATCAGGTAAAACATGTACTAACGGAAGGAAAAATTGAAGGAATTATAGTTGAAGACAATGGGATGGAAACAGTTACAGTCGCGCTGTTGAAACGGTTACCAATGATTTAACTATGGTAATAGATACCTCTCAGATAACGCACGATTACTACCCCACGTGGAGTGAACATCTATCTGTCATTTGTAATTCCTGCGATTTCCATTGGCTGAAGTGATGCGCTCATTGGTGCTTAGCACAGGGCGTGGAAGTGGCGGCAGTTCCCCTCTCACTCTTGCAAGAATAATCAGTGCCTTACCTGAGAGGTTTCTATTAACAAAGATACATTCATGGTGACAGTTCGAGCAGCACGATTATACAACGAAGTCAGTGATAATGACTCGGCAGACGAAGATATGTCCGATAGAAAAATTAAAATAAGATTAAAGGCAAAATTGTTTAACTTCTGTTAAATTGTCAGTACTGTCTACCCACCACAAGAAGGCAAGAGAGGAATGAAGGAGAGGGGGGTTTGAACTGTTTATCTGCTTTGTTAGTGGTTCTGTTCATTATAAAAAGTGGGGTATGAGAGTGCATATGAGTCAGCCATGTTGCCAGACCTTTGCAGTAATTGCAGTGATAGGTTTTATGTATGGGTAAGTTATGGGACAACACTTGTGTATTTCAAACGCACCTAGCATCATTGTCATACTCGGAAGGTGACCATAAACACCGTATGGACAGCAAAAGTGATCACGTTACACATTCCTCTAGCTTGCCTTCTTTTGCTGGATAGACAGTACGTGAAAATCTTTCTGGAACTATAGTATTTAATTTCTTGGAGACTGTAGGACTTTACTGAATAGCGAAGCATGAAATAAACAATCCAGTGATACCTGAGAGGGTGAAGTTATCACATTGAGATATCGCTGTCATTGAAAGCCAGGGAAAATAGATAAGAGACTCGCATCAGAGCTTTCATTTAAATATTTCAGTGTTCAAGAAACATTGCGCAGTCTATATATTAAGTTTGAAGTGAGATTTGCGAATGAATTTATATGTTCTCAAAACGAATTCTTAAAAAAACTTCCAGTGTTTTTCTAAAATACAATATTTAACGTCAAATCTCATTATTTTAGCAAATAATATTAATTATATATTAATATATTATATATAAGTTGAAGTTGGTAAACGCAACTAGCTAATTGCAGGTTCATATTCGTATATTTCAGTAGAGCTGATCTACAGAATGTTATGTTTTAAATGCATTAAAACAATTTGTAAGTAATAAACAAATGCCCTACTTCTTATGTGAGGCAAACATTAAAGGAGATTATCATCAACGACTGCAATGAATACTGGTTAAAATGTGATTGTGGTGCTTTGACTAAGGATGTATATTTCCCAACAGTTTCTAACAGACATAAATGTAAATTCGTTAATCCTAACTATGCTCTCACTCAATTCTTAACTGGACATGGCAAACTTTCAGCTTACTTATTTCGATTCAAAATCAAATCCACATCTGATTGTATTTGTGGAAATCATCTTCAAGATGTTCCTCACATTTTATTTGTTTGCCCGTTCAAGATACGAACTTGAATTATTGCTTCAATCCTTAGGTTAAACTTTCTCAAAACCACTTACACATATTCTGATGAATCACAAAACTTATCAATATTTCATGGCTTTCTTAAACAAAATATTTCCTTAGCTAAATGATTCATCTTGATGTTTACTGTTTGTCAGCTTGATATTGAATTTGTTATGTTTTTGTAAATTGTATTACATTTATAAATTTGTAAACTATATTCCTAATATACCTTTTGGGTAAAATAGGAATAAAAAATGGATAATAAATAAATAATAAGTAATAAACCTTTGTCCATATATGTTTACTATATCCCTTTTTCATTATAAAATAGTCTGGAAGTGAGTAATAAGGATTTTCCCATGTCATTTCTGTTGTACTTGTCAAACGATTAAATATTGCTACAGTTTACCATTATGTTGGTGAAAATCGTTGCTCTTTTGTGTATATCACCTTTAACCCTTGCTTGTCTGGGGTCGTTATAGACCCCAAGGCTGCTTTAACTACGTAGAAACTTTTAATGTGAACATAGACTTCTCATCTTCTAGATATGCTTTTTGTGTACTTTTTATGATAAATGGTCAAAATATTTATGGTAAAACGACGGTCGGTAGCACAAAATTTTGAATTTTTTGTAACAGGATCAGAAAACACCCCAGGTATAGAATATGTGGTGTTCCATGTTATAAACTTACTACAATAATTAAAACTTGACAAGAATGCACCTTCTGAGCCTTCATTTGTATGTTCATTGTTGTTACAAACTCGTAGACAATACATACACATGCATGTAACACGTAATAAATTATAAAATACAAACACAGTTAGCAATTGCGTTTTGTAGAAGTAAGACGTGGTATATTCCTAATGGATGATATACGCTTTAAAAGTGGCTACAGTCTCAAGCAAGCTTTAACAGATATGTACAAGTGATAATAAACTGAGTAAGGAGTGTCACAATTTCATCTGTAAAGGACATGCAAGAGTAAAAGTGTTGTGCAATGAGTGTTCATTATTTCAAGTGGAGAATAAGTAGAAGTTCATTTATAACAGGATTATTTAGTGATAATGCATATGATAATAAAAAATTACAGCATTATTGTATAGTGTGACACAAATGAACATTTTGTGTTAAAATACGAGGGCTGTTCAATAAAGAATGATCACAACTTTTTTGACAAAGTACCTTTACTCTTCCTCATAATTTTGATGGTCCTTCTCAAAATAGTCTCCCCTGAATGCGATGCACTTGTCCCAGTGTTTCTGCCAGTCTTCAAAGACATGCTGGAAACTATTTTTGAGAGATGCTTCAAAATCGCCTCCGCAGCCTTCACCACTGCTTCTGATGATGGATAATGCCTCCCACGAAGGCATTTCCTCAAGTTAGGGAATAGAAAAAAGTCACATGGGGCTAAATCCGGACTATAGCGAGGGTGAGGGATGCACTTCACGTTGATTTTTGCAAGATATTCAGCAGCAACATTGGCAATATGCGTCCGCGCATTATCCTGGTGCAGCATCTAGCCTGCTTCACGGAAATGTTGTCTTTTGCGTGTGATATGGACTTGCAATGTTTTCAGAACATCCCTGTAGTATTGGCCAGTTACTAATGTGTGTGCAGGTACAGCATGCTGATAAACCATTCCATGAATATCAAAGAATGAGATGACCATAACTTTCCCAGCAGGAGCAACCACTTTTGCTTTTTGGGGAATTGGTGATCAAGGAGATTTCCACACTGAGCTTTGTTGTTTGCTCTCAGGATCAAAATGATGCAGCCAAGTTTCATCACCAATGATTACGTTTGAAAGAAACTCCGGATCTTCCTCTTACATCAACTTTAACTGCACGTCACCTCCATTTCAGCGGTAGGCCATACTGAACATGTCTGAACTTGCCTGGTTCTTACAGGAGTACCAACTATGTTACTACGGCGTGTTTGTTTCACATTAAGCTAACAGAATATAATACGATTGAATTTTATTGTGAAAAATTATGACCGTACAAAAATTATGAACATTCTTTATTGAGCAGCCCTCGTAATATTTATATTTTTGGAACTAAAACATATATGTTTTCATACTTCAGACATGGCTAGTATATAACTTATTTACCTTACACAATGAAGCTTTAATTTAAAAGATGTGCTTTGGTCTCAAAATAAAGTCATTATTATTTTTGTGGAAATATTTTACACTTTATCGGCGCTAGTTGTTAGAATATCTTTGGGGTGAAGAAAAGATCCTAGACATATAAAACGTTTTTCCAGAGCTGATACCATGAGAGGGCTAAGCAGTTAAGTACCAAACGAACAGATTTACTTCATTACGTTTTAAAACAGAAGAGTTTGTTTTCAAAGAGAACGTGTAAAGTCAACAAGGGTTTCTGGAGCCCGGGAGCCAGTTGTAGTGTTTATTGGGTACGTATATCTTCGTTAAGGAAGCCCCGATCCCTAAGAAAGAGCCATTCAATCTCCCTAATGTAAAGACTTGGAAACCGGCAGCTGCATGTGCTTCTATTCCCTGTTTCGTTTCCGCTATCGATTGTTCTACTTAGTTTAAGAATAACCTAAGTTAATGATATCGCTTTCTAAAACGTTGAAACTCAAAGCTGGCAAACCTGCATTCAGCTGTTAGGTAACATCAATATAAACAGTTCTAAACGTTTGCTATTCCAATCGATTTTTCATAGTATCAATAAACTAATCGGCATTCTTTAACGTTAATATTTTTTAATTCACATTTAAAAGACAGCTTCTCGCATTGATTCTCGTTTCTGATTTATTTTGAAATTGTCGACTAAATTGTAATTGTGAAAGGGTAGAGCCAGACTGAAGAATTCAATGCCATAGCCGGGATTGGAACCACGGATCTTCTGGTTTCCGTCCAGCCGCTCTAACCATTTGAGCTACTATGGCCAACGTGCCAACATGACATTAAATTCTCCAACTGAGAGTCATGTTGGCACGTTGGCTATGGCATTGAATTTTTCAGTCTGGCTCAACCCTTTCATAGTGCGTCCTACACACGGCTAGTGTGAAAGAACAATTAATTTCCTAAATTGTAGTTGTTAAAGTAACGTAAAAGCTGCTGCTACCATTACCATTCTCGATCACTTCTGCATAGTGTATTCCCATTCCTGTTCAGGTTTCGTTCCCTAACAGTTGTGCACCTAAATGCTGAAATATAGCAATAATTCCCACCACAGCTCTAACAATATCTTTGGCTTCGCTCTTTCAGAATACATTTTTAAAATATGCATCTCACCAAGCAAGCTATACAGGACGGAGAATATATTGTGAAGCAGAAGCTATGGCAACGGTTATGGGATAATTAGCGCTGGGAAGTCAGAACGTAAACAGATAAGCAGCGCGTTTGCCCAGTGTACATAAAATCACTATTCCGAGACATCCAGAACCTTCTAGAACTTTCACTTTATCGAACGTTCTGGACCTGTTTAGAAGATCTCCCACTCAAAAGTTCTTCTGTCTCTGAAATCACTGTTGCTGTCTCTTCCCAGTTAAAAATTCACCCTTCCCTCTCGCTGTCATACATACGCACATAACCACTCTCTTGTCTCTCTTTCCACCCAAAATATCATCTTTCTCTCTCTGAAAGTGAATGAGAGACAAAGAACAGTATAATTCAAAAATGAAAACTTGGACAAATTTAAGCAAAACCTATTATTTCCCATTTTTAAGAAAATTCTTCCCTGCCATTTCGGCTTCCTGTATCCTTCTTGCAAAATATGGGCATTTTGCTTTCTCCATCCCTTCCTATAAATGTTAGAGAAATACTGCATTCCAAATTAGCATTCGTATAGATATTCTATCGGAATTACAATTTTGAAGTCCCCTGAATAATGAAAGCGCTATAGTGCATACATTCAGTATGTAATAGAAGATAGAATAGAAAACTGAGCTAAGGCAAAGGTTTTGGGATGATTAGCGCTGGGAAGTCGGAACGCAAACAGATAAGCATTGCGTTTGCCCAATGTAAATAAAACACTATCCCGAGATATCCAGAACCTTCTAGAAGTTTCGCTTTCTCGAACGTCCTGGAGCTTCTCCCAAAGAAGAGATTTTGGCAGAATTAATACCTAGTGAGTCAGTTAAGCTGGTGGACTTCTGGCGCGAGAAAAGCGCCTTTCTTTATACTAGTTTCAGAAGAATGTGGTGGCGTGCAGTAAGTGCTGCTACGGTAAGGATTAGAAACTCTTGAGTTCGACTGCCCAGCAAGTGAACCTTTCGGAAAAGAGGCTACGTCGGCGTATTTCGTTACGCCACTACGTCGCGGAAGAATTGTGAATGTGAACGTGAAGTGAATGAGAATAAAATAAAATGACAGAGAGTAGTGGAATAATAGCAAGAGCTAAGAGAAGTGAAAGCGAAACTTTAACTAGATTACATACTAGTAAGTGAAAATTAACCAAGCACCATTTGAAAACGCAATCAAGTCACAGTATGTATTAAATGATTCTCAATTTAGCATAAAAGATAACAGGAATTTTTTCAACTGTAGCTAAAGTGCACATCATTCCTAACAGATTACTGTAATTTCTTTCCGACTGAGTCGGGCCCAAATGACCACGGGCCCTAAAACACCACACACTCACTCACTCACTCACTCACTTTCCGACTGAGTGGCGGTATTTTTAGATATGTACCTATACTATCTATAGAGTGAAAATGTAACACACCCCGCAATTGTGGTGTAAAGGTAGCGTGTCTGTATTGCATTAAATAGGTCTCGAGTCAGGGTAAGTTGTCTGGAAAGGCTTTTTCCTCTTGGTTTCCCTTCCTGAAAAAAAAAACAAATGTCAAGTCACTCTAAGCTCGATGCACCCCCGGTGGATTTGAGCATCATTTCACCCATTTTATTCATTCATAATTCAAGGGCGTTAATAATAAAAAGTGTCGCACCACCTTTAGTTTCATAGGTAACTCGGAAAGCTTCATTTCATTAGAATGGAATCATTACTCAATTATGATAAGCTTGAATTCTTGTGAAACGATAATTGTACTATATTGTCAAAATGTCCCTTAAATGAAACAATCAATATTAAAATTGTATTTTACCAATTATAACCCACCGATCCCTACGACTTTTTGATCTTCATTTGTTTGCTATTAAATTTCTTAAATTTCCAGTTCCAGCTTCCTTTTCTCAGGTGATTAGATCGTATGATAATGCTGTCAGAGCAGATAGCATTAACAAATATGTTCTTTTAACATGTTATATTTTCCTCTTTATATGTGTGACAGATTCAAATGAGCTGTCGTCTTATTTTAAGATGCTCAATCTACGAGGACTGTTCAATAAAGAATGATCATAATTTTTTATGCTCATAATTTTTCACACTAAAATTCAGTCGTATTACATTCTGTTAGCTTAATGTGAAACAAACACGCTGTAGTAGTTTCATTGTTGGTGCTCCTGGTTCCCATCTGTGACAACCAGGCAAGTTCAGACATATTCAGTATCGCCTACCGCTGCAATGAAGGTAACACGCGAGGAACAACATGCGGCTTTGAAATTCTGTTTTCGTCTCAACAAATCTTCAGTTGAGGCCTATATAATATTACAGGAGTCCTAAGGAGAGTGTTCTTCCCTACAGCACAGCTCGAAGGTGGTTTAAAATGTTTAAAGGGGGGAGACAAGCAATTTCAAAGGAAGGTGAACCCGGTGCTCCAGTTACTTACTGCTCTTATGGAATAAAACATCAACACTGCTACTGTCATTGTGAGAGAGAATCGACGAATTACCTAACGATCACTTTCTGAAATACTGGCCATTTCATTGGGTGCCACCCACACGTTGGTAACACGTGTTTGTGTGCGATAGGTTCCAAAACTGTTGATTCCCGAACAAAATTAGACCGCTTGGCTCTCACCAAGGCGGCCCGGGTTCGATCCCAGGCGACCGCAAAGTGAGATTGGTGGTGGACAACACGGTGCTGGGGTGGGTTTTCTCCGGGACCTCCGATTTCCCCGCCAGCATTCCACCAATTCCTCCTTCATCATATTTCCTCAACTCTTTGTCTACGGACCTCGAAGTTGCACGGTTCAAAAGGCCCTATGTTGCACTTAAGGAAATTATTTTTAAAGATCATTTTAAAATCATTCTTAAAGATTCTGAGCTGAACTATCGAGTTATGTTTCATTTCACGTGATCGTTAATAAATTTGTAGTTTCAGGTTCGGTATTAGAGAAAATATATTCCAGATCATTATGTAAGATAATAAACTGGATCAAATCGGTTACAGTTTAGAGTGATCACCTCGAACAACGATAAAAAAGAACTAGCTCGACAAATTAATTTGGTCACAGTCGATATTGGGTCAAAAAGAACTTGTGCTATTGAGTGAATCACCTCCCCATAACCTGAAAATTCGAATGTGGGTCTGACAAGTGTTAGCAAAATAATAAAACACATGTTTTAAAAGAAACAATGAAAGATATTACGTAGAAACAAAACCCACTGTTCACATTCACATATGACATGCAGCGAATCTCGATTACACTCAAGTTTGGTTATAGACGTGGGCGTGGCTGAGGAATGAATATACAGGTTTTGGAAATGATGCCTAAATAAGGCATGTCCGCAATTAACAATAAATTGCTACCTGAGTCACTATGAATTCATGTTGAGTAACGAAATGAATCAATCCAGAGGTATGTGAAAGTGCTTAGCTTTAAGGTGCGTTCGTATTCTGCAAATGAATCATTTCAAAGAGCCATTTCACCTTTAGAATATGGCGTTTGTCCTTGCCACATATGTCACATGTGACCAGGCTTGTCAAGGCCCAGATTTTTAGTACTAAAACAGAGTTCAATTTTCTCTTTTATTACACTAGAAGGTTAATATACCTACACTTTGCCAAACATGAGAGTTTTTAAAGAGAGCCTATCTCCTTTGCCCGTGTGATGTAACCATTCGCCAACAAAAGGTGACCCTGATAAACAGGACAAGAAGCATTGTAGCCAGTCTTCCGGTTCCTGTATTTCCTGCACATACAAACCTTGTAAACCCAAACCTCAAAGTAACGCCGCTCTTGACAGAGTGGGGCAGAAGTGTCATGCTTTATAAAAGAACTATACATTTATCTTGGCCTTAATAACATTTTACTTCACTAATTTTATTAAATCACCGATCTAACCTTAGACCTACAGTAAGATAGATATTCACGTGAAACAATAATTAAGGAGTAGATGAGCAGAGCCAGACTGAAAAATTGAATGCCATAGCCGGGATTTGAACCACGGATCTCCCGGTCTCCCTGCGCTTGCTTTAACCCACTGAGCAACCCATCAAATTTTGTAACCTTTTTAAAGGAAATATGTAATGTTCATGATTATTACATATATACAGACGGTTCGCATTACCAATTTGAAGATAATATATCTGCAGTAGGATGTGCTTTTGTTGTTTATGAAAACCAAACGGAACTAACTCACTCCATGTTTAAATTGTCACCTGAATGTTCTGTATTCCAGTCGGAGCTCTTAGCAATTAAAGAAGCTATAAAATGGTGTACTGTTAATGGGAACAGTGCCCGTATTCTTAGTGATTCACAATCAGTTCTAAGGCTCAGTGGTTAGACCACTTGGCTCTCACCAAGGCGGCCCGGGTTCGATCCCAGGTGACCGCAAAGTGAGATTTGTAGTGGACAACACGGCGCTGGGGCGGGTTTTCTCCGGAATCTCCGGTTTCCCTCGCCATCTCATTCCACCGGTGCTCCATCTTCATTTCATGTATCACCAGTGTCATCGCCTGTGGTGCCGTATGTAGTAAAAGCGGGTGTTAAACACTACACTACACACATACACAATCAGTTCTACTCGCTATTAATGATAAATACAATTTCAATTCACTAGCACATGAAATCAGAACCTGGCTTCAAAACCATTCAGGACATATTTGCATGGGATGGCTTAAAGGACACAGTGGAATTTTAGGTAACGAGAGAGCTGACTGCTTGGCTAAGAAGGCTGCAGAATCCAATCTCTCCTTTACTGTAAGGAGAATAATACATCAACATATTCTTGAATAATGAAACCAACAATGACTAACAACTCCAAATGGAAGTTTAACAAAAACATTATTTTTCCCTGGTGTATATGACAGAGGAAAATGTGAAACTCTTGTACCAAATTTTGTTATGACACAATTTTTAAGTGGACAAGGTAAATTTGGTGAATACTTATCACGCTTTCACTTAACATCCAACCCCGAGTGCATGTGTGGTGAAGAATTTCAAACTGTGGTTCATCTCCTTTTCCGTTGTCCCATTTTCTGGAGAGAAAGACAAGAATTAATATTCAAGCTAGACTCTCTAGGAACTGAATATTCTGCTCCGCTCACATCTTTGCTAATGAAGCCACAACAGTATAAGTACTTCATGATGTTTATAAACTCAGCGCTTAAATGTCTGAAATAGTTTAAATTAATATGCATCAGATTATAACATCATTTCTTCCTTCTAGTATTTAAAATATTTTTGTTAAAATTGTATACTTTTATGTATCAACTCTAACTCTAATATACCACTGTGTAAAATAGGGTTCAATAAATCTGGATTAAAAAAACACTGAGCTACCATTCCCAACCTTCCGTAATGACATTAAATTCTCCAACTGACTCATATGTTTCCCGGTAGACCACTAGGGGTTCTCATATGCCATGAGACATGCAACTTTTATGGCCACTTAGTATGCTATAAGTACTTAAGTGCCAGGCTTCATAGTTAAACCACTATGTTTCTCAGGGTAAATTGATGGAAATAATCATGTCTGTGGCTAGTGTGGTTTAGAGCAATCGCACGGAGACCGGGAGATCCGTGGTTCAAATCCCAGCTGATTTTTAAAAGAAGATACGTGAAGGTCAAGCAAGGGACGCAAAGGGTAAGAGGGGAAGGTCGTTGCTATGGTAACGTAAATAGAGGTTGCCAGATTGGTTACACTGGTGAATCACATACTCTGATAGCTCGAACCCTTGTTTATATTTCAAGTTGAGAGGATAAAGAAAGGGGATCTGCATTACTTACTGTATGCTGTTGGGCAACATTGCGGAACCTCATGTGGAGAAACAGATAACCTTCACGTATCTTCTTTTAAAAATCAGACTGTAACGACGCTTAGTGCTGCATAAAGAAAATGAATGACACACGGGCAAGATTGGCAATTGAAACATGACGTAAGCATAAACATGGGAGTCGGGTGTTTATTCTCGAAGCGATAACTCGAGAACCGTAAGTCCTAGAAAAATTATCTTTGTACAGGCTGCCTCAAAAATTCTTGCGGCATACACCAAGGCTATTACAATTTCGAAATTCCAGTAGTAGTTTTGGGCGCATGAAAAAGAAATCGTTGTTGCTCACACTTGTGCTGTGCGTTCCGAACTAGGCAACACAACACGCCTATGATAGGACAGTCACTCTACGCGGGTCCTCCCTAGCTCCACCTCATATGCCTTCTATTACCGTACGCCTTATAGAATGTCATTGCTTCAACACCAAACCGAAACTTCAGATTTATTAACGATAAGCGACTTTACACAGCACAGTTTCTTCTGAGCGATCTATACACTGTAGAAAAGCGTGGAGGGAGAGGGAGAAGGAGAGGGAGAGTCTGTCTTTACAACGTAGTAGACTTTATAAGCTTCTAAAGGTACGTTGGGCAATAAATTTATGACTTTGCTGGCTTTCATATGCAGCAGCAGTCGTGGAGAACGAGAGGTATATTCAGCACAATTTATTCATACTGCTGCCTTTACAAGAAGATTAGCTGCTGGAAGCCGGGCTTCAGGCGGTACATAAATCAAACAGAAACTCGGTCATGGCCACCGAGGCTTCAGTTCATTGCGCACGTGACCCCTTGGTGCACTAAGGGTGCATAATCCCAACCTACGTCCACTACATAGAGTGGAAAGGAGAATCAGATTTCAAAAATATGTGATTTACATCGGGCGAGTTTGGGTGTGTTAACATGCGAAGTTCTAGAAGTCCTGGGTTTGATTCTCACTGACCGACTGCTGTTACTTTGAGTTTTTAGTGGTTTCCTGGTCGGTAGGCGAATACCGAAGTGGTTTCTCATTTCCTATTCTAGGTTTCGTGCTGTACTTACATAGGTAGTTGCACGCAAATGGCGCGGATGCTTGTTCAAAATAAAGAACGCCCCAGATTAACACCAAAACGCTACTTGGTTGATGAGTGGTCCATTGCTGCTCTAGCAATTCCAACAGTGGGATTGCTCTTTGGGTCTGAGACTGTTAGGGACTTTTGCGCGTCTTTGTGACCCTTGTACCTGTGGCCCGTAGCTCACGAGTTACCTTTACTCTACTGAGCGGTATGGTTCAGGCGGTTTCGACAGTGGCCCGCATTCGGGAGGCCTGAGTTCGATTCCCTCGGGCCAACCTACCTGACCTATGGGTTTTTCAGAGGTTTTCCCAGGCGAATGCTATGTAGGCTATTTACATTCTTTGAATTTCTTGTCCCTCCATTATTATTTCACATCATCTCCCATCTGATGGTCTCTTTCAGATTAGAAGTGTCAGCGGGAGTCTCGGCGGTGCATGGCAGGATGATAAGCTCCTGTTAAACACTTCCCCTTTCAGAAGGACGGTCTCCGGGCCGACCTGAAGAGCCATTTCACGATCACGGCTGAACTGGCCTGCCGGGTAATCTCCAACTGGTCAATTTTAAGGACCTGCCCTCTGCACTGTCGTCACTCGTTGGGACGCCGTCCTGTCTCTCTTTTATATTATTATTTCAGAAAATATATATCATTGCATAGAGATATATATTTTTCTTTTTCCTTATTTAACAGTTTTTTATTGTTCCCGTTTATTTTACTATCTGTTTTCTTTAGTTTCACACATATACACTATACACATAAACACCCATGCCCAAAGTGGGATGAAACCCACGACCCTCTACGCCGCGGAACGCTAGAGACATACGCTCTAACGATCGTGGCTACGAGGGCCGGCAATATCTCGCCTCATCCTTCCTCCCCAGGATGCCCCTCCGTATGGGGAGGGATTCGTCCCTTTCAGCTGCCAAGGTGCGGGCGCTGCGGACCCCTAGCACTCGTGGTACCTCTGACGTTACTAGAGGAACCTCGGGCAGAACATTCGACCCCTCCCTCTGGGAACTGTTCCGACTGGGTTGGACTCGAGGGGGCAGTGTGTTCGCGCCACCCACGGGTAATTGGGTACCTCCGGCCAGGCCTTGGCCGCCCGGAGGGGGTAGAGGGTTGCATCATAAGTCCCGAGTACTAGCCTGCAGAGCTAGTAGTTGGTGTTCTAGATCACCGGCGGCCCTAACAAGGGTCCGTGTGTAGTGGGGGGGGGGCAGTTTATAAAATAGGTACTGTCCTACGGTAAATATACCCGAGAGGCCCGGGTTCTGGTCCTACGGGTCCAGGACTAATGGGAGTAGATCCTCGTATTCATTTTCCCAAGGATGCTCCTCTTGAGACATAGGTACAATAGACCAAGACTGTATAGTCGCGCTGCTGGAAGGTTACCATGGATTTCTTTGTTAACAGAAACCTCTCAGATAACGCACTGTTTATTCTTGTAAGAGTGAGAGGGTAACTGACGCGCCTCCCATTCCTGTACTAAGCACCAACGAACGCATCTCTTCAGCCGATGGAATTCGCAGGAATCTCAAATGGCAGATGTTTACTCCACGTGGAGTAATCAGTGCGTTATCTGAGAGGTATCTATTACCAAAGATAAATCCATGGTAACCGTTTGAGCAGCGCGACTATTACTACGTGCAATGTGTAGTGTTTAACGCCCGCTTTTACTACATATGGCACCGCAGGCGGTGACACTTATGGTACATGCGATGAAGATGGATGACGATGATGATAGATGTATTTGAGGGCGCACAACTGCGCGGTCAGAAGCGTCCATGATGAAAATGGAGCACCGGTGGAATGAGATGGCGGCGGACACCGGAGGTCCCGGAGAAAACCCCGCCCCAGCGCTGTGTTGTCCACCACAAATCTCACTTTGCGGTCGCCTGGAATAGAACCCGGGCCGCCTTGGTGAGAGCCAAGCAGTCTAACCACTGAGCCACGGCACGGCCTGATTGCTACATGCATAATCCAATGTATCTTCACTCCTCGGACCAATACATTTACGCAAATTCCTGTATGCACTGTGCACATAATCTGGGGGTTGTGATATTTCGGGAGTTTCCCCTAGTTGCTGGGGGAAGGTTTATTAAAATCCCGAATTTTCTTTCCATCCATTTTACCTAAATTTAGCATTTTAGCATTTTAGCATTTCCTTTGATTTTTCAGGGTTACCACCTGTCGACACGGTCTTGACGCTGTATGGAAGCGAAAAAAGATATCCCTCTCTGAATCTCACCGGCGGGGCGGTCCCGGTTTCTCGCCACCCTTCAACCTGAAACTGTTGGAGACCCTACTCTCTATTCCGTCATAGCTTCTGGATCAGTCATAGCCTTCTAACCCCTCTCACGTTATCCCTCCCTTGCTAGGTTATACAAAACGGCCGCACGCGCAGAAGCCCTCTACCTTACCTTTACTCAACTATCTCTCAGAGATTTACCTTCCACAGTACCAAGCACGTTCTTTTCGTTCCCCCCAGAGGTTAATAAATTGCCTGGAATGTTTGATCTCCTCACAAAACAAACTAAACCGAGGTTTCATTTCCGATTTCTTCCACGAGTTGACATGGTGATGTCATGCAATTCAAAGGGCTAATATTGGACGCAGCGAAGCAAAGCAATCGTACTTGACCCAGTTGTGCTGCCCTGAGTTATTGATCAACAGCTCCTGTGTGTATTTTATAATGTGCACGTCAGCAAATAAAATGATGGTAAACAAGACACTCTTATATTGCTTGAGTGAATCGATTCCTATATTTGATCAGCTACTTGCGATCTGTTGTGGACGTTCCAGATTCTTCCTCGTCACTTACTGCAGAATAGATCAGCTGCAATTTACACACTGTGAAGAAAATACATAATACCTTGAATTGCCCGCATCGGTAGCGTAGATGGTAGCATGTCTGGCTCACGTTCAAGAGGTCCCGAGTTCGAATCTCGGTCAGGGTGAGTTCCCTGTATAAGATTTTTTCGGGGTTTTCCCTTATCCTGGAAGACGAATGTCGGGTAACTCTAAGCTTCTTGAACCCCGGGCTCATATGAGCATCATTTCACCCATTCCATTCATCGTCCGATAGGACTTAACGTTGGAGGACATAAATTAAAACAAAAACTTGAATTTTGTGGATAGGACCAGTGTAGGCCTTTTCATTCCGAGAAGTTTTTATATACATTTAAGTATAACCGCTAAATCATTAAATACTTTTTTGAGAAAATAAAAACCGTTAACATTTTCCCATATAACGAATGATTTCAGAGAATGAATTTTCCTGAAACTGTATCAGATCCTTGGAGGATAACTAAATAAAATATTAACTTTGATACTGCTCTTACAATAACATTCAGAGATGCGCTGATCATGTGCGCGCACCTACTCATACAAATTGTCACCGATCGCATTTTGTTTTGTTGGAGCCGCAAGCCGCAGCCGACGCGTGGGCGAGCGCTGAACGCTTACCGAGAGAGAGACAGAAACAAAGAGAGAAAGAGACAGAGCGATGTGTGGACAGTCCATTCTTTCTCTTGATTCCGCGAAAGGCCTTGAATCGTCGGCAGCTTTCTAGAACAATGACTGGAAGTATAAAAGCCCGCAAGTGTTAGAGTGCAGTTAGTTGAGTTGTAGCTGTGCAGTAATTGTGAGTGTTTGGACATTTGAAGTGTACCAGTAATTGATTTCGTTCGTTTACGTGTGGTGAAGCAACGAGAGACTTTGCAGACTGCTTTTGTGTAGAACACGGCATTTTTTGCCATAAGGGGTGTACAAAACGTGTTTTACTTGCGATAAAGAGCATTTTAAATTTATACAAACAAGACTTTTAATTCTCGAACCCAAAAAGTCACAATATTTACACGTGCGTTTCTATGGATTTAGGAGACCAACATATTTACGGGAAATTTCCGTAACGAATGTTTCGGTGAAACAAAATGTTCTCTAAATTCCATAGGTATAAGTTAGGTGGCACAGAAAGCAAATAGGAATGGGAAAATATGTGCGAGAGAGAGTGAGTGAGAGAGAGATGTATAGGTGTAGCATTTTTCTAAAATTTAAGCTTTACCAATATTCCATTTATACAGCGCACTCTTTTAGAAGGCAGGTGAGCTGAAACAGTGTGTGAACATGTTGGCTGCATTGTTGCCAAGTGATGCGCCAGAGAGCGGAAGATCGGTGGAGGGGGAAAAAGTAGCATTCGTTGCTCGCAAATTGTAAGAACGTAAACTTACACGATAAACTGTAACATTCAAAATAATCGCTTTATTTACTGAAAATAACATACTGGATTTATGAAAGTAATTTATTGTACAGAAGTTGCTAGATGATAATTTTTTAAAGAAACTGTACATTTTAAAAATAATATTCTTCGCCTGGGAGCAGCGTACTTCACCCTTTACTTTACCCTTAGTACCCTTTACCAGTAAACATGTGAATTTTCTGCTTACTCTCAGAGTTACACAAAGTACCTTACCTTCAATTTGTGTTACGGACTGGTCTTGAACCGAAATTCAACGAATACGTGTGTGCTCCTGGACTGCAGTAATCCGTGATCAGTTAACAGTTAATGTTCTCGTTAATGTTACGCAGCATGATCACAACTGATCCTACTTTTAATTTTAAACTATGATGTGGAAGTCTAGGAAACTCTGATGAATTTAAAAGCTCTATGGGATAGTTCACTATGTCATCTTGGTTAATAACTGTGCCATCTTAAAATAACTTCCCCGGAAGAAACAGACACTCGAACGCAATTCTGACATACGAATACAGTTATTAGTAAAAACTGCGTCTCGCTGCTCATCATTGCGGTCAGCACGTGACGTAGCTCGTCGCATATTTAACCGACTTCTACGACCTAAGTCAGGTCGCCTTCTCCTTGGCATAATACATAAGTTTCCGCGAACTTCACAAAGTCACAAAGCAATTTAATTAATTTTGTGGCATTTCAATTCAATATTTACTTAATAACCCGCTCCATTATCACTTCAGGTTTCCTTTTCTCACCTTTTTAACTTTCCTTGGACTTAGGCAAATATTCCAAAACTAAAATTAGGCATATCGGTGTAGCCATTCTCGAGTTTTTGTGAGACTAACAAATGTCAACATTTTAATATAATGATGATGACGATAACTATTTATTTATTTAGTTATTTGTTTATTTTTGGGATTTACGTCCTCCAACGTTAAGTCATATCTGCCGATGAATGGAAGGGTTGAAATGATGCTCAAATGAGCCCAGGGTCCATAGAGCTTAGTTACCCAACATTCGTCTTTCAGGATAAGGGAAAACCTCGGAAAAAACCTTATCCAGGTAACTCACCCTGACCAAGAATCGAACTGGGGACCTCTTGAACGTGAGACAGACACGCTACCACCACGCTACCTAGGCGGGCAATGATGGTGGTGGTGGTGGTGGTGGTGGTGGTGGTGGTGGTGGTGGTGGTGGTGGTGGTGGT
>CM060958.1:83934493-83959493 GCA_030765055.1 Mantis religiosa
CTACTACACGCCGCAGCCTGCGCGTGGGCGAGCGCTGAACGCTTGTCCAGAGAGAAAGAGACAGAGAGAAGTCTGGGTAGCTCCGTCTTTGTCTCACTGTGTTGCGAGCGATAGACTGCACTCTAGAACAATGACTGGAGGTATAAAAAAATCCGCAGAGTTATAGAGGGGTTAGTTGCTAGTGAGTTGTTAGTTGTGTGTGCAGCTGTGCAATAATTGTGAGTGTGTGGGCATTTGAAGTGTACGGCAGTGATTTCTTTCGTTTGTTTATGTACAGCTGAGAACAAGACGACCTTGAAGACTGTTGTCTTGTATGTCACGTCATTTTTACTGCTTCAAGGGGTGTACAAAGTTAATGTTTCCGGCAATAAAGAGCATTTTAAATTACTGCAAACACGACTTTTAATTCTACGAACCCACAAAGTCACAATATTCTTTGTTAACAATGCTGTTAATTGTCAGGAACATATCAGCACTGCCTGTGTGCCCAAATATCGTTCCGCAGGAGTTGTTTTATATGCCAGTAAATCTAGAAGCTGTCACTTTTAAGCACACTTAAATATAGAAAGATAGAGACCGATTAAACAATTCAATGCCATAACCGATATTTGAACCATGAATCTTCTGGTCTCCGTTTGGCTGCTCTTAACCATTGAGCTACCGTAGTCAACATGCCAGTATGGCATTAAATTCTCCAAGTGCGTCGTGCTTTTTCAGGTAAACCACTAGGAGATTTCATAAACACATGAGACAACTACCTTAATGGCGACTTATTATGCTGTAAGTACTTTAAGGCCAGGGCTAGTTCAGGCTACTATTAGGTCAGTTAGGTCAATTAAGAAGATATATATACTAGGGATCTACATAGGGCAGCTGCCACTGTCCTCCCTCTCAAACCAGGGAGTTACCTAGCTGTCCCCGAAGGGCGCCCGGCGCCTCCAAGTCTCTTTCCATAAGGCAAGACCTAGAGACTAACAAGCCCCCCCCCCCATCTGGTCCGAAACCACAAGACGGGTGGAAGTGAAGACGCCACTTACTCCCGCCAACTCCTAAGGGGAAGGCTGCCGAAAAACCTCGGTAGGACCGCCTGGTGATCTAGCACACCTTCTACTAGCTATGCAGGCTAGTACGCGGAAATATATGGCTTCCCTCAACCCCGTCCGGAGACGTACCCGATCTCCCACGAGTATCGGGAACCACTGTCTTCTCTAGTCCAACCCAATCCGAACAACTCCCTATCAGGGAGGGGCTCGGCAGTTCGGCCCGACGTTCCTCTAGTAACGTCAGAGGTACTACGAGTGCTAAGGGTCCACAGCGCTCGTACCACAACAGCTGAAGGGGATGATGCCCCATGCGGGGGATCAATTAAGAACAATTCATACCAGAGGATCTACTCCCATTAGTCCTGCACCCGTAGGACCAAGGAACCGGGCCTCCTTCAACTAGGGAGTTACCAAGCTGTCCCGAAAGGGCGCCCGGCGCCTTTCCGTGGCGCTTTCCATAGAGCAAGACCTAGAGACTAACAAGCCCCCTCATATGGTCCTGTGGAGTCAAGACGGGATGGAAGTGGATACGCCACTTACGCGCGCCAACACCAAAGTGGGAAGGCTACCGATATGACCACGGTGGGGCCACCTGGTGATCTATCACACCTTCTACTAGCTATGCTGGTTAGTACGCGGGTATCGCGAACCACTGCCCCTTCGAGTCCAACCCAATCCGATCAACTCCCTGTCAGGGAGGGGCTCGAATGTTTGGCCCGAGGTTCCTCTCGTAACGTCAGAGGTACCACGAGTGCTAGGGGTCCGCAGCGCCCGCACCACGGCAACTGAAGGGGACGGATCCCCCCTACGGGGATCAATTAAGAACAGCCGGACGGGGACCACATGATCTGTGGTTCAAATCCCGGCTATGGCATTGAATTTTTCAGGCTGACTCTACCTTTCCATTCTTTGGCCTACACATGTGAAAAAAGTAATTTACATACTTAAAAATCTCGCTCTGAGTAGGGACTGAACCCACGACCTGCATCATTAGGTCATCGGCTAACTAACTGAGCTACGCAGACCAACAGAAAGCGAGGGTGAAAGAGAGGGAGAGAGGGGGGGGTAATTGAAAATTAGAAAATTATGAACACGAATAGAGGTAAACGTTTACGCCCCACATATCTGAAGCCCGTCACTGTGTCGCCCAGTAAAGTTGATAGTCTAGACCTAGAAGCAATGTTGAAGGGTTTCCCCATGATCTAGTTAAAGCTCCCACTGAGAGAATTAAGTCAGGTCAGTTCCCAGCTGGGACTTTTCCATTGGAAAACTTCACATGTCCAGCCACTTCTGACGTTCTTCGGGAGTGTCACGTGTTGACGTGACCCGTATTTAAAACTAATACATCGCTTGCTTCTTAATCTTTACTTTCTCCACTTGCTTTACAGTACTTTTCCAGTCAGATATTCGATAATGACGTTTACTGGAAAAGGTATCTATCTAACAGCCTAAACCTAAACAAACAAAGAAAAAACGAAAGCTTATAGGAAAGGGTCCGTGTTCATCTACTTGTGCAAACGGCATAATGCAGTAAATACCAAACTAGGTATTCAAGTTCAGCATCTGTCACAAATACAACACGAAGAGTTTCAAGGAAATTCTCCCACATCAAAATGATCTTAATATGAAACATTTTTGGGCCTTTTTATTTTCTAAAAATTGGTTTTGTCAAGTTTTCATTAAAACACCACATTAGAAAGCACAACTATAATAAAGACACACTGGAAATTTCTCTTCACTCCGAAATCAGTGAGGAAGCGTGCAACGAAACCATGGAAGTGCCACTTCCCCAAGAATTTAAGGAAAAAAAAAAGTAAAACAAGAAAATTCCTGACAAACCATATTTTATTTGCTCACGATACATTTTCAAAATTTATTCGCCAACATCTGCGGTGCTGAGGACAATTTGACAGCTACTTAGACTCGAGCGAGCAGTTCCGCGAGCTCATTCAATACTGAGCATATCTTTATTCCGCATTCGTAACCTTGAAGACCATGCTTTGTAGGTTTTCGAAAGCAGTCGCGACTCCTCTATAGTTAGGAAGCACTGACAGATTTTGTCACGTGAAGTCTCTGTAGCGTGTGAAGAAAAGTTTATTTTTCTGTTTTTTTTTTTTTTCTTTTTCTTTTTCCTTGTTCCATTTATACCCCGCCTTTAACTACAATGGTCAAATCGGCGGCCGTTCTCCTTTGGAACATACTGAAGGTGTTAACTCGTTATCTTTGGGTTTTAATCATTAGATCACGCACACATTCACACTCTCATTCATACTTCCAGACTCTGGGGAAGATGGGAAATTATCTTGGTAGGAGAAAAATCCCCAACCCCACCGCCGGGAATCGAACCCGAGATTTTCTGTCTTATATGGCGCTTCTCTAAGTGTATTTCAACAGCATTAGCAACGGTATTTTACGTGGGATTAGGATTAGGTTTACTACGGAGGGGATTCGGTACATACGCCAGCATGTTGAGCCCATTGTGCCTCTGCCCCAAGTGGGACACCCCCGGGAGGAAGGATTTAGCGAGAGGAGACAGAGTGAGGCCGACAGGAGCCACAACAGTACAGAGGGCAGGGTTCCTACAGTTTACTTAGATAGAGACGTCCCCCGACAGGCCAACACAACAAACTTGCTCCCCTACTGCTGGACGGCAACGAACCCAGCAGCCGACTCCAAAAGGTCCCAGGCTGGTGGTCCCGAAATGCTCCCAGCAGAGGAGCGGAGACCGGTAACCGACCTATCGGATGAGGAAGTAGTTTTCCTCAGAGCATATCATCCTGCCATGCACCGCCGAGACTCCCGCCGACACTTCTACCCTGAAAGAGACCACCAGATGAGAAATGATATGAAATTATAATGGAGATGAAATGGAGGGACAGGAAACTCGGGGGATGTAATTAACCTACCCAGCATTCACCTAGCAACCCAGGAAAACCCCCGAAAAACCCATGCGTCAGGTAGTTCGGCCACGGTAATGGAACCCGGGCCTCCCGAATGCAGGCTACAGACTATACCACCTGAGCCATCCCGCTCGATGTTCACGTAGATTAATATTAGTTTTGAGAAATAAGAAATTATTGTCAGGTATTAAGTTATTAGCAATAGTGTGTCGATTGCCTACTTACACCATTTTAGATTAAACATTTCACGCAGCATGGGCCAGCTCTAGCAAAAATTGGAACGTCTCAGTGGGGAGGGGAAACAGGAACATGTCTGCCTGTAGTGTGATCAGTCTTGCAGTTCAAGAAGGACCTACCTGTGATTGTACAAGTATTTACGAAATTATTAATATCTCCTTTAACTTACAGACATCGTAGCTCTTCAAACTTGTTTCTGTTTTTCTGCCAGTGATAACGGTTTCTTACTGTGTTCACATTTTTATTTTGTGAACTTCTTCGGTTCTGAAAGTTCCCAAAACAGTTGAAATAAAATTTGTAGAAGAAATTTCCATAATTTATTTAACACATGCGGTTATTCATCTGTATGGATAGTAACATGCGGAGAGACACATTAAATGGAGCAAACCTTTATCTGCAATATATTCTCGAGTCACAATTGCACTACACTTAGCACTGTAAACTGAATTAACCCTCAACCGTCCAATAAAGGTTCAACTATCGGTTCAACTGAACTCGACTGACGTCGACGACTAGACTTTCGCAATTTAGCCCACCCCGACGACGGCGACGAAGGAGTTGGCACGCTGAGGGACAGCCCGAGGTTTGTCGAAACTGTACCTACCCTGGAAAGGGCTTAGCCACGAAATGATGGATTGTGGATTTTACTGGGTGGTGGGAAAGAAAAAGTTAGGGCAGGGGAAGACAGCTTCTAGAGTTGTGAAGTATTTCAGCCGGGAGCGAGGCCTGCAGTGCGTGTGACGTCACGCAAGAGCCGTATAACACCAAGTTGTCTATATAAATGGCGCTATGAATACAGAATCTGAGTTATAGTCAAGTGTAGCACACTCGATGACAATGTAGGTGCCACGTACCTAATGGAGCTGTTAAATTTACAATTTGACGATTTATTGAAGGACGAATATATACACAAGAAAGACTTGGTTGATTTTTACAAGAATGTCCAACAAACCAGATTTCCAACGTTGTATTCTCTTGCTGCATAGACATTGTGTATGTGTGCGAACATTTTTTTTTTCTGTTATGAAATTAGCTAAGTCCAAATCACGAAGTACCTTGTCGGATCACAATCGAACATGCAGCCTTTGGTTATAAATTTTCCAGATATTACGGCCTCACATTGATAAACTAGTTAAAGAAAAACGAAACAAAAGGTGTCGGAAAATGTCCACGTAATTCCGTTCGGAGTGGGTCTCCTCTAATTTCCAGAGAAAATTACTTTGTTTTATTTTTATTTTTTTATTTACCTAATAACATGCCTGACCTTCAGATAAACTACGAGTTGAAGTTTTATATATTTCCTCATAGCACAGAGCTAAAATGTAATTGTTTATAAACTGTGACCAATTATGTAATTAAAGCAGACAGCATTAATGTTACAACACCCAAGAAGTAAGTTAAACGTATTATTAATACCCGATACGTTTCCTGAGTTTCCTACGCTGTCGGAACCCCAAGACATCAAACTATTTTCTTCCTCTTGGACAGCAGAAATCAGCACGGTGACGTCCCACGCTAACCTGCCTTTCGTTCGGGGGCATATTTGGTGGTTAGAGCTGACAGCTGACGTCACATCAGCACTACCTCCCTTCTCCTGAGTTAGGAGGATAGAAAGGAGGTAGAGTTTTGCTCTTCAACGGCTGCGGACTCCGGTGCAATGGCCCTTGTGCACAGGTAATAGAATATTTAAGTTAGAAATAAAGAGAGAGAGAGAGAGGAAGGGAGGGCTAGAGAGAGAAAGGAAGGGAGGAAGGGAGCAAAGGAGGAAGGAAGCAAGGGAGGAAGGAACGGGAAAAGGGGAGAAGGGGAGGAAGGAAGGAAGGAAGGAAGGAAGGAGGGAAGGAGTTGCAATTCTAATAATCCAAATTCTTGGGTGGGTTGTAATTAATTTGGGGCTGTTATAAATTCTTAAAGGTTACCGGTTAAGATTGCAAGTCATACGGGGAAGCCGGTATCGTTTTAATTCAACTCACCCCAGGGATGATTGTATCCGTATATAGGATCCTCGTACGAAGCGAAACTTCTGAGGGAGAAGCTGCTATAAACATCCCGAGCGAATCTTCGTGAGCAAGAAGAAGGCACACAGTGGCTCGGATTGTTTTTCAGCCAGGAGGATACCCACTAGCGGCAGATAGACAACTGGTTTGGTATGCGCTAATATGTATGTCAGTGGCGACAATTAGCTTCTCGGCTGACAATATTAGGAATATAAACTGTTTGGAACAGCGGTGATTATAGAGTGACGGAAATATGGGTGATGAGTAAAGGCTTTAAGAAGTTTTAGCTAAGTAAGAACATGTGGAATTCTTAGAATTTTTGGCAAATTGTATTTCTAAATGGGTCAAAATATTGATAAATAATTCAGCTTATGAATAATTTCTTGCAACTTTTACCTTCATTGCCTGGGCTGTATGCATATGTACTCTATAAAGTAACAGTCGGTTGAGTGACTCAGTTGATTACCTGTGGCCTACGGATCTCGAGGTCGTGGATTAAAAACCGACCCAGTCCGATGTTTTTAAGTGTGCTTAAAGACGACAGCCCATGTCAGTAAGTGTACTGCACATAAAATAACTCTTAGAGGACGGATTTCCTCCACATCGACGGAGCTGATACGATCCTGGTAATTATTGATAGCGTTGTTAACAAACAAAAATATTACAGATATAAATCACGGACTAACGATGTGACGTGAAGTTACAGTCCACACGGTCATTTCTCCAAATGGAGTAGTCTCTGGGAATATCAGAGTTTGTCCTAACCGAGAAAATGATACTTTTTGGATTGACTCTCGGTAAATGTTCAGTGTTCTGGCCACTCAAACCAGAGCACCTAGATTTGGTTCTCTGTCCTCTGTCGAGTTTTAACACGGAAATAAATGCTAATTCGTTGAATGTTTAAGTTGTTACAGAAAAACTTGTAGTTCACAGATTAAAACACCACTAGTAAGTGGTTTCTCAAGCTCAGGGGTTCTATAAATGAAAGAGTTCCCCTCCCAAAGAAAAAGATATGTTTTTGATTTGGAGCTCGGTAGCACGTACATTTACCAAAGTACCAGTTTGTGAGGTAGTTACTTGGGATCTTGAATACGTGGAAAGTTTATGACTGCGATCTCAATCACGTGTTGTGCATTCATTTATAACAAAAATATGTAATCAAATACAGCTTCGATTAAGTTTGTTTGGATCACCCTGTATAAGGCGACCCCCACTGAGAGTATAATTTGTATGCATTAAAGTAGTTATAAGAGATATGATGAGCCTGAAGCGGTAAGATAAAATCGTCTGAGATGCTCCTCGCTGTTTCTGCTTTTGCATTATATTATGCTGGATAATAGAGATACTGCCTGGAAGGTAACTAACCAAGTTTATTGAGTGTACTGACTGTGACATTTAACTTATTTCTCTCTCCTTGTCTCTTCTTTGAGAAGATGGAATAACTTTAACATCTCCTTGAAGAGGGGAATCTGTCTTCTTTCTAAAAAGTAAAGAAGTAAAGCCATAACTTTATAAATAAGATGTAGTAAAGACGATTCTTTTATCGAGTTTAATTAATCCTCCTACAGCTACATAACCTTACCACTCATAAATCCCTCCGTCCGTGGTACTGACAGGCTATAACAGCCCGAAGGGTTTTGCTGCGTCCCCAGCCTTATATGGGTTTAACAGCAGAAAGAAACTTTTCACTGGATTTTGTAGGTTGGCTTATGAGGATTATATAGGAAGAAGTATGAGGCGTGTCCGTAAAATAAGGTCTCCAAGACGCTGGAGCCGTGTGGAACGCTATTACCGAGATCCGGCAACACTGTCGTGTAGCTTGGTTTCACCCCTTCAAATCCCCACCACAAAGAACCCATTGAAACCATTAATTAGTCTTGGCTGGGCAGCCGTTTGCGATGGAGCTTCCTATCACTTCCGTCGCCAAGTGCGACTTGCGTGCAGTGATCCGTTGTTTGAGTGCCAAGGGCACTACCCCAACTTAAATTCATCGTCAGTTACCGAAGTCCATGGGCTACAGTGTATGGACGTCAAAAACGTGCGAAAGTGGGTCATAGAGTTCAAAGACGGACGTACAGACGTCCATGACGAACAGCGTTCTGGTCGGCCTTTGGTTTCAGCCGAAACAATTGCAATAGTGGAGCAAGAAATGCTTAAAGATCGGCGTGTGACAGTTCGCGAACTGTGCGAACTTATCCCTGAAGTCAGTAAGACTACGATTGACAAGATTTTGACCGAACATTTGCATTATCACTCGTCCCCATACTGCACATGTGATGGCTGATCTGGCCCAGTTCGAATGGGACATTCTCACCCACCCCCTCTATAGTCCAGATTATCATCTGTTTCCTGAGTTGAAGTCACACCTGGGTGGAACATTTCCAGACCGACGATTATTTGAAACGCGGGATTTAGCGCTACCTACGCAAATTGGCGGGAGAGTGCTATGACAAGGGTATACAAAAACTGCCACAGCGCATGCAAAAGTGAAACGATCGCAATGGTGATTACTGTCACGGCAACAGGCATAAAAGTTTCGGCACAAATAAGAAAACAGTCGGCGGATAATGTTTCATGGTAATAATGAGCCTTGCTAAGCAGTTAATGATGGCGCGGATATTGTAAACAAGTGCCGGCTGGCAGCGATAACTGAGGTAAAGGACTCGCCGGCATAGATTAAGTTATGTTTCTCGAAGGTGATAGAATATTCTGATTACGTCATTAGATGCCTAGTTTTCTATAAACATCTAGTGATTTGCAGAACAGTCTGGATAATCATGAATGTGATATATAAGGGATTGTGACACGCCAGCAGGGCAGTTGTGAAATGAGATCCAGCCAGCTGTGTTGTAACGAGAGCTAATGTAATCAGCTATCACGGTTTGTTATTGTCATCGATCTTGGAAGACTGTGTATATGTGATGCAATGTTGTTACGTGAGAATTAAACAGTGTATCTCTAAGGAAATAAAGGAGATTTTTAATTTCTGCAACTCAGCCTTTTAATTCTACGAACCCACAAAGTCACATTACGTTGCAAAATAGCTGTAAGTTCTGCCTTTTCATCAATGTAATATTCATTGACAATAAACATGTTTTCTATATTAAATAAAATTGGGAACTTTATTTTACGGACACGCCTCGTATACGAAGTAGCTCATGGCTAGAAGTTGATTTCACTATCTTAAGGTTACCTAGAACAGAGCTACAGAGAGGACACTGGAAGAAGTAGCTACTCAGGTGCTATAAACTAAAAGTGTGTGTTTGTGTGCGTGCGTGCGTGTGCGTCATATCTAAATAGTTACAAGAATGGTATATATGTTAAGTGTGCAGTTAACATTGACAGTGCTGAGGATACGAAAGTACGCCGTTACTGGAGCGCAGCAACTGCAAAAGGCTCTTAGGAGTTGCAACCCTAATGAACTTCCCAATGGATATTCCCTACACTGCAGGAGGCCTTTGTCTTCAAGAGATTTACAGGTTTTTCATCCATTTTATTCATTCATTCATTCATTCATTCATTCAAAGACTTAAAAAATGTGCCTAGAAGGAATTATTAACAAAAATATTGTTTTCAACACTGGAAAAATAGTTTTAAGTGCAGCATAAATTATACTAAGTAATTGTTGTATTAGATCCTTTTTTCCTGGGTAGTGTTTATTTTTATATCAGTTGCAAAAGTTATTTCCTAATACATTTCCTTAGAGGTAGGAGAGCAACGAGACAGAACTGATAATCAAATGCTTAAAAAGCAGGTCGCTACATGTGTCTTTGAAATTTCATATCCTATGCACTACATTACGAGAAACAATGCAACAGCGACACCAGAATTTAGAAGGAAAGGTAATCAGTATTAACGAAATATTTGACAGATTTTGACTGTTAAAAGTGATCTACACTTTAGTTTAGTACGTAAGTCTTTGTGTTTATCAGTTATAGTTCACGAGTTACACAAACCGCATTCTGAATGAATAAGGACTCCACAAATTATCCACAAAAGAAAAGAAAATAATAAGTCACGAAATCCATATTATTAGCCGCGCAATAAAAGTTAAACAAGTGAAATGTGCTATTCTAATCAAACTAGAGCTTGGATTTTCTTGATAAATTTTCGAGTTCAGTCTTGCAATATGCTCAATTTAAGTACAAAGTTTAGTACCTAATGTATTAGGAAATTCCTTTCTGAGTTATTCACACACATGAAGACGCAATTTTGGCGATAGAGAAGAATTAAAATAAGCATACCTATCTAAATTTCCAAATAAATAAAATGCTTCTTGTACCTGCCAAATAGCATGTGACGAATAAGTAAAAATACTGATAAAAGAACAACTAAACTCACTTATGAATTTCCAGAATGTTATACTTGACTCATTAAGTAATTATAAAACCACTCGTTGGGTACTGTATTTGTTCTAGCCAAAAATATTCCATTTAACACCACAAAAATCAGTGGTATCGCCTTAAGGGCTTTTGAGTTATTTAAAGTGTTTTAAGGAAAAAACACTTGATTTCTAAACCATCTGTTCCCACAAAATATAAATTACAGGTCATAAAAATATTGTCTGAGAGCATAGCTATAGTTTTAATTTTAAATGTATGAAAAGTGGTAAAAAAATAGTAGTAATAAAAGGAGTAGGAAAATAACTTTTAATTTGGCCAAGTTTATTTCAACTGTGAAAATATTTACTTTATTCAAAGTAGGGATAATTTTTCCAACATATACTATATATTTTATGTATATTTTAAACTTTTAAGAGTGCAATGGGGGCAATAGAATTTAAGGTGACGAACGTGCTTTCAGAGGCACTTAACGTATGAAGATATTTGAATGTAAAGTAATTAAGGGTATCTACAAGCAATTTGTTTTTGAAGAATTATTAAAGGTTACCCATGACATTCCTTAAAGATAACAGTATTTTTAGTTTGGACCAAAATTTCTTAAAATAAATTTAAATTATGTGCTTAAACTCCAATGAGAGTAATTTGATATGTAATAACTCTGTTCAAACATGGCACTGGGACGGGTTTTCTCCGAGTCCTCCGGTTTCCCTCGTCAGCATTCCACCAGTTCCTCCATCATCTTTCCTATCATTCATCTCATCCTCATATATAGCGCGATCCATATAAACCTCAACCAATTCAATAAGCCATAACTTTGAACCAATAATAGGACACACGTGCAACTTTGGGAGAATACAATACACAATTGGGAGATTACATTACTTTATTTACATCTCAGAGAAAATGTTGGAAGTGTCCTCCACCAGCATCTACACATGTTTGCATTCATCTCATCATATTCTCTGTAGTTTTACGGAGATGATATCGAATTGAGAGAAGGTTACTTCCAGCAAGATGGAGCAACGTGTCGTACATCTAATAACACCATGAAACTTGTAACCAGTCTCTTTGATAATCGAATAATCTCAAAAGGTCTGTGGCCCCCACATCCCCCGACCTAACCTCACAGGATCTTTTCTTGTGGGGATATCAAAAACTAGAGTGCACAAGAATAGGCCACGGACAACTGATGTTCTCAAGGAATCCATTCGAACCGAAATAAGTAACATTGGCGAGGATACTCTCCGTAAAACTTCAGAGAATATGGTGAGACGAGTGCGAACATGTATAAATGCTGGTGGAGGACATTTGCAACATTTTCTCTGAGATGTAAATAGTGTAATGTAATCTCCTATCTGTGTATTATATTCTCCCAAAGTTGCGTGTGTTTCCCATTATTGGTTCAAAACTTATGACCTATTCAAATGGTTCAGGTTTATATGGATCGCAGTGTATATCATCCACTTCCTTCACCTTCACACCAGGCATTGGCTGATCACCTATCCTGGTTCTCTATCGGATCCAAAGCTTCGGTTACTCAGGCACGACGGAACAAGAATCCCCTAACACCATGAAGTAGTACAATTAGGGCAGCTAAAGAAGAGAAGGAAGAACAATTCTGTTTAAATATGACTAAATAAGTATTACTTTGTCGTTTCCTTGTAGTAGGGGATAGGGGCTTAGAAGCAGAAGCGGATTGCCATGCTACGGTCAGGACTAGATCTGTTGTGTCTATTAAGATTCCAGGAGGAAGGGCTGAGGGGAAAATCATATGAGGGTGGCCACATTAAATGGGGCCAGGTGCAATGCAGTAAAGTACCTAACTTTTCTAAGTTCAGCATCTCCCGAAATCCCTCTGTGAACCATCTATCTGTACGGATGAGATTAGTTCCGATAGAACATTCCTAGTGAGGGTAAAAATAATTTTCTCCTTAATTGATGCTTCACAGTTCAGCGATCACCGTGGCATGCCCTGTAGCCCTGAAACTAAAAAATAATGAAATGTTGAATATGGTATTAACAATTTCAGAGCTCGCCTCGATAGCGTAATGGTAGCGTGTCTGCCTCACGCTGAAGAGGTACAGGGTTCGAATATCGGTCAGGGTGAGTTATCTGGTTAACATTTCTTTTCCAGGGTTTTCCTTTATCCTAAAAGATGAAAGTCAGGTAACCCTAAGCTCTGTGGACCTAGGGCTCATTTGAGCACAATTTCACCCATTTCTTTCATTGTCCGATACGACCTAACGTTGAAGGACGTAAATTAAAAAGAAATACCGCTTCAGATATATTCGTTGTTGTTGTTGGTTTGAAGTTATAAGTATTTTGTACTGTTTTGAAAAAAGTCGCCATTTTTCCCCTGTTTTTTTTTTTTTCATTATTTTTCCCTAGTGTATATGACAGAGGAAAATGTAAAATTCTTGTACCAAATTTTGTTTTGACACAATTTTTAAAAGGACATGATAAATTTGGTGAATACTTATCACGCTTTCACTTAACATCCAACCCCGAGTGCATGTGTGGTGAAGAATTTCAAACTGTGGTTCATCTCCTTTCCTGTTGTCCCATTTTCTGGAGAGAAAGACAAGAATTAATATTCAAGCTAGACTCTCTAGGAACTGAATTTTCTGCTCCACTCACATCTTTGCTAATGAAGCCACAACAGTATAAGTACTTCATGATATTTATAAACTCAGTGTTTAAACGTCTGAAATAGTTTAAATTAATAAGCATCAGATTAAAACATCAATTCCTCCTTCTAGTATTTAAAATATTTTTGTTAAAATTGTATATTTTATGTACCAACTCTAACCCTAATATACCACTGTGTAAAATAGGGTTCAATAAATCTGGATAAATAATAATAAAAAAATAAGTCGCCATTCATTTGTTTGTTGCACTCGGACAAAAAGGGAAATTCCAAAGCCTGCATATAGCGGCATTAAACATTTGACTATCGCCTCTGTTACTTCTCTCTTGTATAGTGTGATTCATATAAACCTGAACTACTTCAATAGGCCCTAACGTTTGAACCAATAATAGGACACACGTGCAACTTTGGGAGAATATAATACACAATTGGCAGATTACATTACACTATTTAAATTTCAGAGAAAATGTTGGAAATGTCCTCCGCCAGCATCTATACATGTTTGCACTCGTCTCACCATATTCTCTGAAGTTTTACGGAGATGATATCGAATTGAGAGAAGGTTATTTCCAGCAAGATGGAGCAACGTACCATACATCTAATGACACCACGGAACTTGTAACCAGTTTCTTTGATAATCGAATAATCTCAAAAGCTCTGTGGCCCCCAGATCCCCTGACCTAACCTCACAGGATTTTTTCATGTGGGGGTATCTAAAAAGGGTGTACAAAATAGGCCACAGACAATTGATGTTCTCAAAGTATTCATTCGAACCGAAATAAGTAACATTGGCGAGGATAGTCTCCGTAAAACTTCAGAGAATATGGCAAGACGAGTGCAAACATGTATAGATACTGGTGAAGGACACTTCCAAAATTTTCTCTGAGATTTAAATAGTGTAATGTAATCTCCCAATTGTGTATTATATTCTCCACAAGTTGCACGTGTGTCCTGTTACTGATTCAAAAGTTATGATCCATTAAAATGGTTCAGGTTTATGTGGATCGCTTTGTGCCTTTAAAAACATGAAATGAAATCATTTCTGCAAAGTAGAAGAGGTTAAAAAATAAACGATGCAGGATAAAGAAAGTGGTGTGAATGTGTGACGTCAGGTATTCTCAAATTGGCCCAGATTAAGAACTCTTGAGGTAATGTTACAATACTCGTAACTGTAGAGGAATGTAGAAACGTTTCCACCGGAAATGTTTGTGACTTCGTCACAGTAATAAACCTTTATTACATTCTCAGAAGAAAAGTGGAGTGATTAACTTGCTATAATGGTTGGTACTTCTAGCAGTGAAGGGACGGTAAACATTTAATGTGTTTGGATAATGGTCCAGTCTCCACATAACACAAGTCTGAGAGGTCAACATCAAATTTACACGTTTGTCACACAACAAATAGTTGAGAGTTCATGCTAATCAACTTAGCGTTAGTCTAATGATTTCCAGGAAAAACCCTTTCTATTTATGTCTAAGAGAAAGTAAACATCTTCTATCGCACCCTGCAGGGTGCCACCTTCTTAGAGATGAATAGAAAGTGCGTCTGATGTTATATTGTAGCAATACTTCATGTTGCACAAATGAATTTTGTTACGGTGAGCACCTATTAGTGTCACGTTGTGCGGACAAAGCCTATAGCGTAGGTGGTAGCGTGTACATCGGACGTTCTAAAGGTACCGAATTCGAATCTCAATCGGGTGAACTATCTGCTTAAGATATTTTCAGGGTTTTCCCTTATCCTGAAAGAAAAAGTCTGGAAATACTAAGCTCTATGAACTCCGGACACATTTGAATTTCACTTCACCCATTTTATTCATAGTCCAATATGACATAACTGGGTGAAAGTTGCAAGTTAAAAATATGAATAAAGGGCAACTGTTCAGTAAAGAATGATCACAGTTGTTTTTTGACAACCTACCTTTACTCATCCTCATAATTTTGATGTTCCTTCTCAAAATAGTCTCCCCTGAATGCGATGCACTTGTCCTAGTGTTTCTGCCAGTCTTCAAAGACATGCTGGAAACAATTTGTTGAGAGATACTTCAAAATCGCCTCCGCAGCCTTCACCGCTGCTTCTGATGATGGATAATGCCTCCCACGAAGAAGTTTCTTCAAGTTAGGGAATAGAAAAATGTCACATGGGGCTATATCCGGACTATACGGAGGGTGAGAGATGTACTTCACGTTGATTTTTGTAAGATATTCAGCAACAAATTTGGTAATATGCGACCACGCATTATTGTGGTGCAGCATCCAGCCTACATCATGGAAATGTGGTCTTTTGCGCCTGATATGGAGTTACAATATTTTCAGGACATCCCTGTAGTGTTGTCCAGTTACTGATGTGTGTGCAGATACAACATGCTGATAAACCATTCCATGAACATCAAAGAATGAGATGACCATAGCTTTCCCAGCAGAAGCGACCACTTTTGCTTTTAGGGGGCTGGTGATGAAGGAGATTTCCACACTGAACTTTGCTGTTTGCTCTCAGGATCAAAATGATGTAGCCAAGTTTCATCAGCAGTAAACGGTAGCATAGATGGTAGCGTGTTTGCCTCACGTTCAAGAGGTCCCGAGTTCGAATCTCGGTCAGGGTGAGTTACCTGTATAAGGTTTTTCCGGTGTTTTCCCTTATCCTGAAAGACCAATGTCGGGTAAGTCTAAGCTCCATGGACCCCGGACGCATTGAGCCTCATTTCACCCATTTCATTCATCGTCCAATATGACTAAATGTTGGTGGACGTAAATTACAACAACAAACAAAAATCAGCAGTGATTACGTCTGAAAGAAACTCCGGATCTTCCTCCAACATCAACTTTAACTGCATGTTACCTCCATTGCAGGTGTAACCGATACTGAACACGTCTGAATTTTCCTGGTTCTCATAGGCGGGAACCAGGAGTACCAACAATGGAACTACTACGGCGTGTTTGTTTCACATTAAGCTAACAGAATATAATAAGCTTGAATTTCAGTGCGAAAAATTATGATCATTCTTTATTGAACAGCTCCCGTAGATACTGTATCATAAGTAAGGTAGCTTTTTAAGTCAAACAGTTGTTTCAAATGTGTTCTGACAAGCAAAAATCTTATTTTCAGAGTATAGACCATTAAATTCAACGGTCTTGAGCAATCGTTCAGCAAGGTTTATTATCTAGGACGGTACCAGTCTGTGGTTTTTAATGCGAAGAATTCGTGACACCCACTAGCACTGCTTCAATATGTCAAAATTTCTCCCAAGTGGAAAATGGTTCATGGATCGAAAAAGATGATAATCTGGTGATGCGAGATCAGGGCTGTATACTGTGAACAACATTACGTCACATACACAACACAATCTACCAAGGTCGAGGACCACACAAACAGCGTTCTGATTACATCAGCTCTCGTTACAACACTTCACAGGTGTTTACTTCTGTTTACGACTGACTCTTGGCGAGTCGTCGCTCCCTTAAATACCCCACATAATTTCTAGACTGTTCTAAACCAAACCAGAAACCAAATAATCTCTATCAATCACGAAGTCACTAGAAATTTCCATTTACCTCACTTATCTGTGTCGGTAAGCCTTTTATCTCGCGCTATGTTTATCTGCTTATGCAAGCTCTTTATTACCGTGAAACACTATCCGTCTGTTGTCTATTTGCGCCGAAACTGTTATGCCCGTCGCCGCAACAATACTGAATGTGGTAGCAGTTCGATACCTCACAATTCCTGAATTTTGTCCTTGGTTGTTCGTGCAATATGGGGTGTTGCATAATCCTGTTGCAATAGAACTCTAGTAATGCTGGGTATCTCCATCCCAGAATTTTAGGAAGTCGCTCTACTTGTTGAAAATAAAGATCTGCATAAATTGCCCGCCCGTTTGGAGCACAATCCCAGTGAATCACACCTTCAAAATTTTATCAGACACAGAACATTATTTTGGGACCAAGGATGACTTAAGCAGGTTGGTGAGGATCAAGTCACTGATTCCAGACATCAGGGTTTCAATAATATGCCCATTTTTCACCACAAGTGATAATTCTCCTGATAAATCTATCATCCATAGGATTACGGATAAGCTGACGACAGATATCCACTCTATATTCAGCCTATTGAGGTGTCAGTTCATGAGATTCAGCTCCACAGATTCTGTATGATTTTCCAAGTGTCTTAATGTGGCGATGTATGGTATCTTTTGATGTACTAAGGTTTTCTGAAAGCCTCCGAGTTCTTTTTTGCAGATTTTCTCGCAAAACTTGGCGTGTATCCTCAATATTCCATACTGTCACCCGAACATTGGAATTCCCGATAGAACCAGCTGGCAGGTAGGGGCGAGACGGGAACCGTTCAGGCCACGCCTACCCATTTATCTGTGTGGCGCTCACTGAGGGGATGGTTAGAAAAGTATCACGAGCCACTGTACCGTATCTTTCCCCTCCCCCTGACGTCTGGAACAATCAGGATGTTTCTTCCGAACCGCGAAGCTTCGAGATGCAGCGATCTGCCTAAGCGACGCATTGGACGACTCAGGCAGTTCTCAGTTCTCAGTCCTGAGTTCTTAGTCGGATCGAGAGAGAGAGAGAGAGTTGTACTGCAAGACGCTGAGTAGCGAGTGCAGTGTGGATTGTAATTGTGAGAGTTACGTAACTGTGAGTGTTACATAATTGTCTGTGGTACGCGATTTGCAAGTGTGCTAGCTGTAATTCGGTGGAAATAAAGAACTATTTGTATTTCTGCAACTTGGACTTTTAACTCTACGAACCCACAAAGTCACAATACTTTATTCCCTCAATATTCTTCCAGAATGTGGTAAACCTTTAGTGTTTTCGTCTCCATTGTTGAAGCGTTGGAACCATCCATGTGCCACACGCTCACTAACGATACCTTCTCCTTCCGCTTCAATTATTCTTCGAGCTGCGGCAGCAAATTTATAATCTTGTTTCCAGTAGTGCTTTAGAAGGACTCTAAGTTCAAACTTTTATGTCCAGTTTGTGATGGTTAACAACTGAAGACTGTTTCATGTTCTCCGAGCGGGATGGCTCAGGCGGTTTCGTTTGCGGTCCGCATTCGGGAGGCCTGGTTTCGACTCCCGTGGCCTGATTCATGAGTCTTTTTCTGGGGTTTCTCGGTCGCTAAGCGAATTCTGTGTAGGTTAGTTGCATGCCCCGAATTTCTTGTACCTCCATTTCATCTCCATTATCATTTTACATAATCTTTCATTTGATAGTCTCTTTTAGGGTAGCAGTGTCGTCGGGTGTCTCGGCGGTGCATGGCAGGATGATATGCTTCTTCTTCACTTCACGGCATGGGCAGAGTGCCCGTTCCGTCTCACAATAATTGTTCCTTCCATCTCTTTTTAGGTCTACCAACATCTCTCTTTCCTTGTGGCTGATATTGAAATGCAATCTTAGGCAGTCTTGTTTCGGACATTCTTTGTATATGCTGCATCCATTCCTTTTGATATTTTTCAATTTTGCTACTTATCGAGTCTACGTTAAGTTCCTTTCTTATGTCTTCATTCCTTATTCTATCCAACCTTGTGCCTCCCTTTGTTTTCCTTAAAAAGTTTATCTCTGCACTTTGAATTTGTCTTTTCATTTTCTTCGTGAGTACCCATGCCTCACTTCCATAAAGTAGTACAGGGACTGCCATTGTTTTGTACAACTTTAAACTTGTATCTCTTCTTGTTTTATTTCTCAACGTTCTATGCACTGTTCCACAAATCATTTGGAATGTTGCAAGCTTTTTTCTCACATCTCTGTCTGTTTTCATCATATAATTAAGATTACATCCTAAATAGCTTAATTCTTTTAGTTGTTCTAGTGGTTTGTTGTCTAAAATTATTTTTGACCTTATATGTCGTTTTCTTAGATTTTTCCGTCGATATTTTAAGATCATACTGTTGGCATACTTGGTTCAAGCGGTGTAGTGCATATTGTAATTTATCCTCCGTTTCTTGTATTAAAACCACGATATCTGCATATAGTAAAATATTTAAAACTTTGTTCTTATTTATTTTTATTCCTTACTTAATAATACTTTTCCAATTTTTGATGATATCATTTATATATATATATATATATATATATATATATATATATATATTAATAAGATTAGGTGATACACTGCACCCTTGTCTTACGCCTTTATTAAAATTGGTTCGGTTTTATGAACTCCTGTGTTTATTATTATTTTGGAGTTGCTATACATATTTTTGATTACTTTATTTAATTTTTTTGTATATCCACTATTTTTCATAATTTTCCATAGCTTTTCCCTATTAACAGTGTCAAATGCCTTCTTGAAGTCTAGGAATGCCAAATGTGTTTGTAAATTATACTCTTGTCTTTTCTCAATTATTTGCTTCAAAACAAATATGGAGGATGGTATGCTCTGAGGAAAACTACTTCCTATTCCGGTAGGTTGGTTACTGGTCTCCGCGCCTCTGCTGGAGCAATTTCGGGACCGCCAGTCAGGGACCTTTGGGAGTCGGCTGCTGGGCCCGTTGCCGTCTCGCAGTAGGGGAGCTTGTCCGTTGTCCTGGCCTGTCAGGGGAAGTCTCTAAGTAAAGTGTAAGGACGCTGCCCTCTGCACTGTCGTTACTCTTTGTGTTGACCACCCTGTGCCTCCTTTCGGAAGTGCTCCACTTCGGGGAATAGGCACAATAAGCCCAGCATAGTGGTCCAGGTACCGAAACCCCTCCGTAACGAAATCCTACTGCTAATCCGATCCATGCTCGCAATGCACTCAAAACAGGCCATGGTATCCTGTAAGTAGCATTGCCATACCAAAGAAACCCAATAAGTTTTTCAAAATACCAAAATCAAAAAACCGACTTCACTTATGAAACAATTTAATTACCATTTCTTTGGGAAGGCAAGAGACGGCCTCTTAATATTTCCATAATACAAGTTTCTTAATAATCCGGCTTCTCATTTATAGGTTTTGCTGTTCAGAAACATACACTGCGTGAAAATTTGCCATCAATGTACTTCAAAACTTATATTTTGGGAGAAACTTTGATGGTAAATTTTCGGTGGGACTCAATATTTCTTCCACCTAGGAAAGCGATAGAGTAAAAGATATATACGGCTGCTCCAGAAACTATTCGTCTACGCTTTTAAAAAGTTCTTGAGAGAACATTGAATGGAAGGATAAGGCGAGAGGAGACAGAGGGTGACCGACCCAAGGATTCACGACAGTGCCGAGGGCAGAGTCCCTACAATTGACAGTTGGAAGGTCCCAGACAGGCGAGACAACCGGTATCCCACCCACCGTGTTCCTGAAATGGCCTACCAGTCGATCCGGAGACCGGAGACCGTCCAACCAAAGCAGAAGGTGTGTACCAGGAGCACATTATCCTGTCATTCAGTGCCAAGACTCCCGTCAACACTTCTACCCTGAAAGCCACCACCAGATGATGACATAATTGAAATAAAATGTAGGGACAGGAAGTTCCGGGGATGTAATTAACGTACCCAGCATTCGCCTGGCGACACGAGAAAACAATTCGAAAAAAAGCCCATGACTGACGTGGCAGGCCTACCTGACCCATAGGTTTTTATGGGGTTTTCCAGGTCACTAGGCGAATACTGGGTACGTTAATTACATCCCCGGAATTTCCTGTCGCACCGTTTCATCTCCATTACCATTTCATATCATCTTTCATCTGGTGTTCGCTTTCAGTGTCGGCGGTAGTCTTGGCGCTGCATGGCAGGATTTTTTTATTGTAATTTACGTCCTCCAACGTTGTCATATCGGACGGTGAATGAATTGTTTTAAATGATGCTCAAATGAGTCCAGGGTCCATGGAGCTTACAGTTACCCGACATTCGTCTTTAAGGATAAGGGAAACCTCAGAAAAAACCTTATCCAGGTAACTCACCCTGACCGAGATTCGAACTCGGGAACTCTTGAACGTGAGGCAGAAATGCTACCATCTACGCTACCGAGGCGGGCGCATGGCAGGATGATATACTACTGGTACACAGCCCCTGCTCCAGTAGGACGGTCTCCCGTCTTCGGGTTCGGCCTGGCCGGCCATTTCAGGACAACGGTGGGTAGGATACCGGTTTTCCTGGACTGCGGGGAGTTTCAAACTTTCAATTGTATGTAGCCTTCCCTCTGCACTGCCATGACTCATTGTAACTACCGCCCTTGGTCTCCTCTCGACTCATCCTTTCTCCGGGGTTTGCCCCGCTTGGGATTAGGTGCAATAGATCAAGACTGGTCGCAGTGCCTGATCATCTTCATACGGTATCCTATCTATTCTAGGTACAGGAATAGGGGACTATAGTAGGCTTAAGCAAGAAATAATTACAGCTGATCGCCATACGATGACTTCGAAATTTTATTACATTTTGCAAGATAAAGGAAGATATACTCCTCCCCCATAAAAGTAAAAATTTCCCATTTGATAAAAATATGTATATGTATCGCAAATTTCGAAACAGTAGAAGTCGGCATATATTATATTTTAACCACATCTTAATTTTTTCTGAAGTAAAATGTTGTCTTATTTCTTACTTTATGGAATCCCATCCAAAATGAAGAGGATTTCGTGGGCTATTCTCAGAAAATTCAAAATATACATTTTATTTGTTATACCCATAAACACATTACACGTGCTCTAATCAAAATCATTAACACTCTTTTTGAAAAGCAATTAGTTTTCGAAAAATTGTACACAATAAGATAGAGATAATATTTTACAGTATGAGTTGTTTATTGGAATACGGTATTTCCCCTACTTAAAGGAATGCAGCATCGAAATTGGCTAGAAATATGGGAAAAAATATTTTTTGAGCTAATAAAATACCTTGAACCTTATAGTATCGTAATTCAACCAAATTTATGAGTTTCGGGTATTTAAATACCTTCACATGGCAATTTAAATGCCAGTGTGCACGTTTCACAGAATTCTGTCGTTTGAGTTCGATTGAATGTACTAAATTAATACATCTGAAATTAGCGGGCCAAGTTTCTGGTGGAATTTTGTGTGTTGGTATAATGGTTATTTCTTACAATATGTGGCACCATGAAAACAAAACACTGGCTGCAAACATTGAAAGCAAGTAGTAATGTTTATATTTTGCTGTTGTGTGAGTAACTTGGTCGGGATTTTCTTGTGTTTCTCGTTAAACTATATACTGTTTATATATAATTGATGAGTTTTAGTGTGCCATTTAAAATTTATATAGGTATTTTATACATCAAAACGTGCATATAACTGTTATATAGGTTGTAGGTAAAATATTATTTGAAACAACTGACCTCTTGTTGACTGTGTACATAGTTAGGATCATGAATAGGCTAAACGATACATGGGAATAAACACATAAACATAACACAACAATGGCATAATACTTGAGGCCTGATGTGGTAAGAAAACTTATGCCTATGTACCAAAGGCTGACACCAGATGAAATCCTAAGTAGATGTACATTGGGTAAGACACAAAACGCAAATGAAAGTTTACATAACATGATATGACATAATTGCCCAAAAGAAATATTTGTGTCAAAGAAGAGACTTCAGGTTGCTGTGACATCAACCATTAGTGAATTCAATTTTGGTTGTTCTGCCTCACTCAAGCTGCAGTCAGACATAATGGATACATATTTCACCAGCATCTCTAAAAATTAGCCAAGAGAAGGACCAATTACGCTTACTTCATTCAGCAATTTCTGCGAAGGTAACTTCTAGAACATCCAGGAGGAAACTAAAATTGAAGAAAACTGCTGCAGAAGAGAGAAGAAAGAGACATGAGGGTCCAGTTTACCTATCTGGAGGGTTTTATTCTGCTTCAAGGCATGTAGCTGAGAAGGAAAATGTTTTGGATTTTAAAATTTGATTTACTCAGTTATAGTTTTTTCAACGTTTTTTGCAATTCAAAATGCAGTTTTGATTCAGTTCCTATAAAATTTTCAGAACTTGTTCTTAGAAAGCAAACAAAGGTTTCTATCATATTGTCACCCAATTATCGGAAGGCACGACGGGAAGCATTCGGCCACGGCTACCCATTTATCTTGTAGTGCTAACGAGGGGTGGTTGGAAAAACATCACTAGCCATCTCCCTTCCGTCTGGAATAGTCGGGAAGATTCTCTGAACCGCGAGACTTCCAGAAACGGTGATCTTCCCTATATAAGCCTGCAGTGGACGAGTCAGTCTGTTCTTGGAGAGCAGCCGTAGGAGCGCCGTGCTAGTGAACGGACTGGAAGACTGTGTACGTGTATCAGAGGAGTTGTACGTAATTGTGAGTGTAGAGTGGACCTGTGACAAACGAACTGGTATATTTTAATTGTGTGAGCTACTTAATTCTATGTAATCGGCAAGTGTTCCAACTGTAATTCAGTGGAAATAAAGAACATTTTGAGTTTGTGCAATTGGACTTTTAATTTCACGAACCCACAAAGTTACAACATAAATTTTTAATATGCATTATATTTTTAAAGTTATTGATTTATAAAATCAAAGGTTTAATCATTTTTTGGGCTTTTTTGTTTGCTCCATGCCTAATTATTTTCTCCCTGAAACTAAAGGCAGTATAAGAAATTCATATGATAGATCTTTTCTTCATAACCATCTGAATATTTTTATAAATAGAAAAATAAAAATTTTGAAATTTTTCATCACGTGGAGCGGTTTGAATTTTGCCCAAATTTTGAATTTAATATATTAATTACTCAAAAACTATTGAAGATATAAGAATCAAATTTTGAATCCTGTGTCCACTATGCATCAGAACTAAGTGGTAATAATTTTCAGCAATATTGGTTGAAAAATGCTGGATTTGGGGTTTCCGGTGCTGCATCCCCTTAATGTAAGTAAAAGGGCACCAACAAATAAGGAGATAATGCAATCGCTCCTGAGGATTTCACAGGTAATTACGAGAAAGGATGCTATATATAATTCAGAAGTTCAGAGGTCAGACTAAAGGAGATGGCTGTAAGAAAACAAACGGCAGTATTTATATTGCATGAGAACTGCTATTAAATTTGCAGGAGGTCGTTGTATCACGGAAGGCAAAACAAACATTCTGATAGACGCTAGAATCCATTACATGCGGACAGCAGAACCTCTGGGATTCCCCTGACGTTGCGCTAGAGATCAATAAAAAGCTCTTGAACTTGAAGTGTTCCGTATTGAACACATTACGTATTCATGTTTACCCGGAACAGATTAACTCTGTCTCCTGTAAACGGTCTCCCACATGTTCCTCTGGGAACTCATTTCCTTTCTGTAGAATCGATTGCACGTAACACACACGATATTACCTCGCTTTATTGAAACTGCGAACTAAACCACTCCACTCTCCGCTATCCTATTTGACTACGGCCCTAGAGACAAGTAATAGATACCTCCGTGGAGAGTCGGCTCTTTTCCCTCCACCAATTGCAATCAGCAACGTGAGTTCCGTTCATTACTGTCCACCCAACACAAGAAGGCAAACAGGGAAATGCTAATGTAATCGCTTTTGCTCTCTGCACGTTTATGTTTGCCTTCCGAATATGATAAGGATTGCTAGCTTCATGTAAAATAGTGTTGTCACATAAGTCACCGCCGCCCCCGGTGACGATCGTCCGCCTGGAGGCTACATCGTCTCCCCATGCACATGCGGTTAGTAACCTAACATGCAGCTATACGAAGGGTGCTAGAAGGTTAATGAACGTGCAATAGCATGCAAAGGGGATTTGTGAGTTATATTCGGGTTCCGCTAAAGCACCCCGGTTAGTAAAAGTTAATTCTACTCATACTAGCATGGAGACCATCCTAGCGTGTCTGTTGGCTTTACGGGCGCCAGCCATGACATAGCCCTGACGGACGCCCGTGGTTAATATG
>CM060958.1:83961993-84186993 GCA_030765055.1 Mantis religiosa
AATAATAATAATAATAATAATAATAATAATAATAATAATAATAATAATAATAATAATAATAATAATAATAATAATAATAATAATAATAATAATAATAATAATAATAATAATAATAATAATAATAATAATAATAATAATAATAATAATAATAATAATAATAATAATAATAATAATAATATGTGAATGACAATCTTGAGCCGACCAACATCCTGACGCCTGACACACATTCACACGGCAAAACTAGACGGATCATCCAACCTACGGAGAAATGTGGTGAGCACCATGATTCCCCTCAGCCAGAATGTTGATGTCTATAACACTAACTCAAGCAAAAAAAAAAGGACGTGAAATCACCTCGTTCCAATCGCTGCGACAGACTGAGCCACTTACCCGTGGCTACTCAGTTGCAGTGATGCTACAGTGGTGTTAGACCTGCATACAGGAAATCCGCTTCTGACTACCCGCCCTGTCTCTCGCTGCCTTGGTCACTGGTGAGGGTAAAATGACATGCCAGCACATACTGTGGAGTTGTTCATCCCTGGTCTATGACTTACTACAGGTTGCTACCTATTGTAGCTCCTCAAATTCTACACCAGCGTATATGAATGAGACGCTGTCAAAGAATCAACCGGAACACCATGCCGTATCCCAGGACGCCAAACATATAAACTAACCTATAATATGATTATGCTCCTTTTAAAATGATTTCATGTATGGCGTTTTTAATTCCGGAAATTATTAATTTATTAATACGAAAACTGTGTGAATTTAGTGGATGAGTAGTATGCTCGTAATTATGCCTCAATTTCTGAATGTAACTTGATCAAATAATCTGTCATTTCACGCCATTATTTTCAACGTTCAAAAATATATCAATATCTGTATGCCTAATTACACCTAATCCTCGTTTCACATAAGCTTGCCCCGTATCTCTTAACGGTCACGTGACCTAATCCCCTCGCTTTGGCTGCTGTTGTGGTATAGACTGTTGTGCGGTGAAACTTAGTCCGTTATTTAACATGGTGATATATCCTTAAATATTGGAAGACAATTGTCAAATTTATATTTTCGTTTGAATTATATATTACGCAACAGTGTTAATTTATCTGAAATGCATTTTAATTCCTAAACGAAATAAAGAGGAGGTTCCTTTGCTTTAGCCCGCCCTTCAGATGACAAAACAGCACGTGCTTTAGTAGTAGTGGTGACATAATTGTTTATATGACGTTTATCACTGACTTTGTTTTGAACTGGATTAGTCATATATTGCCATTCGAAGGTGTGTTGTGTCGAGTGCAAGAGCTAAATTATTTTATTAATCGTTTACTGCAGGTTTAAATGTGACGGGATGACACCGCCTATGGCGTATGGCGCGAAAGCATTAGCCAATTAGAGTGAGGAGGAATGTAGTTGCACGCGGAGTGATACATGTCAGCGGGACAAGGTTATATGAAACAGAGAGTAGATCAAATATCAACATGGATCTTTTATAAAATCAGACATTATATACTCACATGACTTTCTCTGTGATAAGCGCACAATATGTATAGTTATAACTAAAGGCCGGAGAGATGTGTGCTCGCATGCAATGCAATTTAGCTGGACACTGAGTATGAATAACGTCAGATGTACACATGACCATTAAATGTGCAACTGTCCAAAACAACGTAAGTACTCTGCGGGCTAGTGAAGCATTGCCTTGCCGTGAGGCGGTTGCCCTGCTCAGGCTATACCTACCTGTAGTTGTTCACATGCGCGACCGACACCTGTGCAGTATACCTATGGAAAAATGCACACGCCCCCGGCCTTTAGTTATAAAATTTCCAGGTTATGGTTGGTTTAAATTTTTAAATCGGCGTAAACCCCTAAACAACAACAAAAATGGGCTTAGAAATGTATTCGGCATCAATTTATAATTGGTACAGAGAATTCGCAAAAGCTTGGTTCCTTTCTTATTGACGAATCTCGTTAAGACGCCCAAAGTCTGCTCTTACTGGTGTAAACATGTCCACTATTCTATCAATGCGTGTCCATCGACGGATGTCTTAGAATTTATTCACGCGATGTTGACATTGGTGGGAGTCAAATCAAAACATTTACATTAGACGTGAGAATGATTTGTTTTCGATGGATTCCAGACAAACTGACTCCCGATTAGAACAACGCGTTGATTGGTGCAGGAACACCCTGGAAAAATTCCAAGGCGGCACTTAGAATTCGCTTTGGAACATTGCTAATGGTAGTTAATTCTGGATTTAATGCTATGATCCTGAATAAGTCAATCACCTTAATGGGTTCTTTGAAAGGAACCTGGGCTTACAAAAGTCCCAAGTTTTTGTAAAAGTTCGTGATAAAGGTCCAGAAGAAAATAATTTTATATTATGCATCGTCGAATACAGCAATGTAATAAAACCATATACCTACATTATTTGAAACTAATCCTGGTTTATTTCTTAAATAATTCACTTACGTCCTTGTATTTTCAGTTGCTATTTCCAGCGGCCAATATACGGGCGCTGTTCAATAAAGAATGGTCATAATTTATTTACGGTCATAATTTTTCGTACTAAAATTACATCTTATTATATTCTGTTAGCTTAATGTGTAACAAGCACCGTAGTAGTTTCATTGTTGGTCCTCCTGGTTCCCAGCTGTGAGAACCAGAAGATTTCAGACATGTTCAGTATCGCCTACCGCTGCAATGGAGGTAACATGACAGGAAAAATATGCGGCTTTGAATTTCAGCTTTCGTCTCAACAAATCTTCAGTTGAGGTCTATCCAATGTTACAGGAGGCCTATGGAGAGTCTGTTCTTCCCTACAGCACAGTTCGAAGGTGGTTTAAAATCTTTAAACAGGGGAGACAATCAATTTCAAAGGGAGGTGGACCCGGTGCTCCAGTTACTGCTCTTACGGAAGAAAACATCAACACTGCTGCTGCTATTGTGAGAGAGGATCGACGAACTACCTTAAGATCACTTTCTGAAATACTGAATATTTCATTGGGTGCCACCCACACGTTGGTGACAGAAGCATTACACATGAGACGTGCTTGTGTGCAATGGGTTCCAAGACTGTTGATTCCTGATCAAAAGGACATTCGCATGCAGGTCTGCATGCAGTTAAAGTTGATGTTAGAGCAAGATCTGGAGTTTCTTTCAAACGTAATCACTGCTGATGAAACTTGGCTACATCATATTGATCCTGAGAGCAAACAGCAAAACTCAGCGTGAAAATCTCCTTGAACACCAATCCTTAAAGAAGCAAAAGTTGTTGCTTCTGCTGGGAACATTATTATCATATCATTCTTTGATATTCATGGAATGGTTTATCAGCATGTGGTACCTGCACACACATCAGTAACCGGAAAATAATACAGGGATATCCTGAAAAAAATTGCAAACCCATATCAGGTGCAAAAGACCACATTTCCGTGAAGCAGGCTGGATGCTCTACCACGATAATGCGCGGCCGCATATTGCCAAAGTTGTTGCTGAATATCTTGCAAAAATCAACGTGAAGTGCATCCCACACCCTCCCCATAGTCCGGATTTAGCCCCATGTGACTTTTCTATTCCCTAACTTGAAGAAACGCTTTCGTGGGAGGCAGTATCTATCATCAGAAGCAGTGGTGAAGGCCGAGGAGGCGATTTTGAAAGATCTCTCAAAAATGGTTTCCAGCAGGTCTTTGAAGACTTGCAGAAACACTGGGACAAGTGATCGCATTCAGGGGAGACTATTTTGAGAAGGACCATGAAAATTATGAGGATGGGTACAGGTACGTTGTCAAAAAAAGTTGTGATCATTCTTTATTGAACAACCGTCGTACAAATCGATACGTATTTATTTAATATCCTCCAACGTCGAGTCATATCTGACGATGAGTGAATGAAATGGATGAAGTGGTGCTCAAATAAGCCCAGTGTCCATAGAGCTTAGAGTTACCACACCTTTGTCTTTCAGGATAAGAGAAATCCTGACCCAGAATCGTACTGGGGCCCTTTTGAACGTGAGGCAGACACGCTAACATTTATGCTGCAGAGGCCAGAAAATCAATACTTCTTGTACCATAAGGCAAATCTTGCTACACCTATATATATATATATAAAAGAGGAGGAATTTTTTAGGCTACCTTTAACTTATATTTTTCAACCAATAATAGAAATGTGGACTGTTCAACCCTTATGTCAAGGATATCATACATGTTTACAGGACCTGGTAAACATCCTGGGTTATCTTACACTTCCCAACCGTTAGTTTTGAATTTTAAAATTATCCTTACCCTTAAATTTCTTTCTCTTGTACAAAAAAAATGCATTGTTAGCCCAAGCAAGGCACAATGTGTTCACCGTACCTGGAGGGACTAGGATACCCTACAATTTACAAAACAGCAAACAAACTTGTATGTATCATATTTTATTTTACACAATATAAGCAACTTGAATAACATTTTGTGCAGTTATACTTTAGTTGCTGATGGGGCTTGTAGTCTACTAACGACTTTACATATCGCATATTATTTTGCAAGCCCCTGCAGTGGCGTGGCGTTAATGTTGCCTGAATTGTCGCCGGCAACAGCTAATAAATTTAAGAAAGCGAATTCAAATTTGGCATTATTTTTTGTTCAAAAAATAATGAAAAGTCTAAGCAATTTCGCTTTCATGTTGCAATTGCGTTAATTTGTAGCCGAACTGCAGGGACCGGTCGGTGACAGATTCCCCTGGGGCTGCCGTCTAGCATCCTCCAGTTCTAAATGGCTTACTATTTTACCAGTGGCACTCACCGGCAATATCGGAACTTACAGACTTCTGAGAATATGTCAGTGACCTTAGAGGCTTTACAGTTGGCCGGCTGTTACCACTTCTTCAGAGAGAATTTCAAGCAGAGGAACATGCCTATTTAAAATATTTCACGTATTTATATATTTCAGGAACCAGTAGCCATATTATTATAATAGTGATAATAATAAGATTTACATAAACTAAAAATTCAAATTCACGCACGTACAAAAAACAAGGAAACTGCACCAGCGCAAGCACCAAGAGCAAATGAAGCCACGTGGTCCGAAGGAAATTAAACTGGCAACGCGGGGCTAGATTCGAAAGCCACGCCTTGCGGCGACAATGCTGATTGGCGCTAGCAGGCAGTTTTAACTTCCTGACCACAACATCGGATGTAGAGACTCCCAGTACTACCAACAGAGGAGTCAGTGCGCGTAAAAGGTATTAATATTCGAATAGAGTAGTTTATAATGAATATCTTGCATGATAATGAAATTGCAAGTTAGATTTCAATGTTTTAGAGCTAATATAGTCCTATATTTTAATTCTAAAGTAAATTTTGAAGATATGTTTTTAATTGCTCATTATTGTATGTTCGTACTATAAGCCTCCCCCCTTCCCCTCCTGCAATCGCAAAACGTCTGGGCCGGAGATCCAACGGCCGTACTGTAGTTACTTGTTAATAGCAGGATTGTTGCCGGTGCAGTGAAACGGCAAACCTTGCGTTTTACTGTTAATTCTTAGGGGTTTTTTTTTTTTTTTTTTTTTTTTACAATTTACGTCCTCCAACGTTAACTCATATCGAACGATGAATTGGGTGAAATGATGCTCAAATGAGTCCAGGGTCCATGGAGCTTAGAGTTACCCGACATTCATCTATTAGGATAAGGAAAAACCGGAAAAAAACCTTATCCAGGTGACTCGCCCTGACCAAGATTCGAAATCAGGACCTCTTGAACGTGAGGCAGACATGCTACCATCTACGCTACCGAGGCGGGCCAATTCTTAGCGTGTAAAACTAATATGGTGAATGGTTTAATTTTAAAAGTACAATAAGAAGAATGGCACCACAATTTGCGGGTAAAAGTGACTGTGTGATCAAAACTTTTTAAATTGGTCCTTGAGTTCGCGTTCTTTTGGTGAAAATGTCACATAAATTCAACAGGAAGGTGAACTCCGGATATTAAACCTTAAAACTAAATCATACGATCACACGACTTAAATCACACATTTAATTTTGATTATTCCTGCCACCAGTGCATCAGCAGAACGATATTTTTTAGCGCTCCGCAGAAAACACACTTACCTAAAAAAACACTCAAACTCAAAAAAGGCTTTCATCTCTATCCTTGTTATTATGTAAAAGGGATTGCTTAATACACTTAAAAAGCAACAGCGAGCAACATTTGAAAACTCTGTCATAATATAAAGTGTTAGCCGGGCTTTTGGGCCGTGGTCTACTGGGCTCCTTCTTCATCATCCCAGACGTTTCGTCTGCGGCTGCGGCAGCCATCTTCAGTGGCAGTGCGATCGGAATGTCCTGGCGGAAGTCTCAACAGCAACTGTGAGGACACTCCGATCGCACTGCCACTGAAGATGTCTACCCTGAAAGCTTACACATTTGAAAACTCTGTCATAATATAAAGTGTTAGCCGGGCTTTTGGGCCGTGGTCTACTGGGCTCCTTCTTCATCATCCCAGACGTTTCGTCTGCGGCTGCGGCAGCCATCTTCAGTGGCAGTGCGATCGGAATGTCCTGGCGGAAGTCTCAACAGCAACTGTGAGGACACTCCGATCGCACTGCCACTGAAGATGTCTACCCTGAAAGCTTACGAATTGTAATAAACTCTGTCATTGTTGTTTTCTTGGAGAAGAATCGGCGCATTGGACTGAAATGCAAATTTAAATTGGAGAAATTGTAAATACATTTTAAATAAGGCATGTTGCTATAATTTTTATTTATGTATTTGTGTTTGTTTCATGTTATACAACAACTTATATAACATTAACCTGAAAACCCTCGGAATTCGCACTGCCACACCCCGTAGCTCAGTTGGTAGAGTACCTGCCTGACGTGCCAGGGATCCCGGGTTCGATTCCCGGCCAGAAGCCAGGATTTTTCTTCAACCAAGATGATTCCCCATCTTCCCCAGAGTCTGGAAGTATGAATGAGAGTGCAAATGTGTGCATGATCTAATGATTAAAAAAATACAACGTACCACTAACCCAACATCTACGAGATAGCACTATCGCGGTGTGTTCCGAAGAAGAACGGCCTCCGATAGGACCATTGCAGTCTAAGGACCTATAAAAAAAATTATAATAAAAGTCTTGAAGCAACCAGCAACGCTTATGAATCATCCACGCCACGCCCCCGAGTCCCTGAGTTACTTAATGACAATGCACGTGTGTATTACTCGTAATCATAAGCCAGGTTGTAAGTATATCTTTTAATATAATTATTTTATTCCAGATTGTTCAACATTATAGACGACACTTACTATAAGAAAATTAAATGATTATCAATATATCTCGTGTGTTTTTGCTTCGCTCCCGTAACAGCAGCTACCTACTGCTACGTCTGTCATTTGTTTTGAAGCTCAGCGACCATGGATTGATGCCGACTGCAAAAAAAAAAAAAAAAAAAAAAAAAAAAAAAAAAAAAAAAAAAAAAAAAAAAAACAGTTGTCCTAATTTTCCATGAGATTCTTTATTGTTTTAACTGCGTCGTGTTTCAAATCGCGTCGGCGCCATGGTCGTTATCTGTCACGTGCAATAATGATAAACTGTAACGTTGTCCTTCCTTGACCTTCAGGTTAAGTGCTTAAGTTGAGGTTAGGAACGCCCTCGCTTTTTGCGTAGTTGACTTCAAATTAAGAAATGTTTGAAGTACCGCTCTAAATCAAGTCATTAAGTGTTTAAATATTAGTTATCTTATCTTTAGCTCTAATTCTAGACAAAAGTACACTTCGTTTTAGTTGCAGTGTTACGCAAAAGTATGAAGTAGTGGGAACAATACTTAACCATCAAGGTTTTATCAACAATTACGTTAATTTATTAGAATTTTGAGTATTTTAAAATCGCTTGCTGAAATTTATATTAATTTTGTGTGTGCGATGTTAAAACTACCTGTATTTACTGAATCTGGTGATCTATAGGATATGCGGTTATTGCTAACTACAGTGCTCTTCATTTAAAACCTAACGGAGCACACGGCATTTTGCGACCTTGCTGGTTCCCCCACTACCGGCTGCCATTGTTCGCGGTTGCTAGTGGTGTGCACTCCACTTGGCAATAGTGAACAGGTGATTGACCTGAGCAAGGCATTGTCTCGGGTAAAAGTTATTATACTTGGGAATCACCAAGGCGTGTTCACACAGGGTGTATTCAAATGTTACCTGGTGAAGTGCTTCCTTCCAGATTTACAAGAAATTCTAAACCACTGCTTCTGTGGCAGACAAACCATGAAAGTGTAAACGTACATTGTTGCCGAGTGGGATGGCTCAGGCCCGCATTCGGGAGGCCCGGGTTCGATTCCTGTGGCCGACCTATCTGACCCATGGGTTTTTTCGGGGGGTTTCCCGGGTCACTAGGCGAATGCTGGGTAGGTTAATTACATCCCCCGAATTCCTTGTCTCCTCATTTCATCTCCATTATAATTTCATATCATCTCTCTTTCGCTTTAGAAGTGTCGGCGGGTGTCTCTGCGGTGCATGGCAGGATGATATGCTCTGAGGAAAACTACTTTCTCCTCCTGTAGGTCGGTTTCCGGTCTCCGCACCTCTGCTGGGACCATTTCGGGACCACCAGCCGGGACGTTTGGGGCTCGGATCGCCTGCCTTGGTACCATTAGGGCTCGGCTGCTGGGCTCGTACCGTCCCGCTGTAAGGGAGCGAGTTCGTTGCCCTGGCCTGTCGGAGGTCTCCATCCAAGTAAACTGTAGGGACCCTGCCCTCTATACTGTCGTGGCTCCTTGGGTCGGTCGCCCTCTCTCATTCCTCTCTCCTTCCACCTGGGGGTGCCCCCACTTGGGGGCATAGGAACAATGGGCCCAGCATGGCAGCCTACGTACCGAATCCCCTCAATGAAATCCACTGTGTAAGCGTACAGTGTTAGCAGAGGAAACTTTAGACGACATAGGCGCATGTTTTGAACGTTTACAGACCAAAGCCAACCCAAAATTAGCACAACAGTTAGAAATTACAGAGTCTACTGAACATAGATAAAACTAAAACCGTATAGGTAAGTTTCGTAGCAGCATTTCTATGCAAAAGGCAGCCTGGATGATAAATTATTAAATACCTACTCTCACCTTTGGTGATGACCTTGATGAATTCTGATAGATTTATTCTAAATTTCTCGATTGCTCAGGGATTAAGATTATGATCTCCAGGTTGCAGTCGCAGAGGTGAGAGAATTCAAGTTGATAAGCAAATAAAACCACGTCAATTCTCCTTTCTTCTTAAAATTATTATTTAATTATTAGATAAATTATTTTTAAAAATATTTTTAACGCTGAGCAAATAAATACATTCCTCAGCGTTAACATTATTTGGTCCTGCAACTTCGAAAGATCCTTTTATAAGATATCATGCGCCAAAATGTTTCTACAAACTTGTAGATATCACACAATGCAGATCTCAATGCAGAAGAAAGATGCTAGCTGCAGTCAATTTCCTGGTAATAGTCCTGTCGTTGCTATGGCGAAACAACATCTTTCTATTGGTCTATATCATATTTATTTTTCGTAAAGTTGATGGCCAGATATAATATTTACAATTTTTTAATTAGCTCTCAAAACATTTAACACATGAACTAAAATACCTTTAGAATTTCTAATAACATTATCGTTATGAAAATTATTACCAAAATTCAGTTCACTAAAGCCATGAATAATTTTCAATGAAATGTCTAAAATAACCGCTTCAGTGTACGAAGCGAATTTTTTTGTTTTGTAATTTACGTCCTCCAACGTTAAGTCATATTGGACGGTAAATGAACGGGTGAAATGATGCTCAAACGAGTCCAGGGTCCATGGAACTTAGAGTTACCCGACATTGGTCTTGAAGGATAAGGAAAAACCCCGGTAAAAAGCTTATCCAGGTAACTCGTCCTGACCGAGATTCGAACTCGGTATCTCTTGAACATGAGACAGACACGCTACCAGCATCCTTTGAACAAGGTGACCCAATATCACGAATGCATTGTTGTGAATGGTTTAAGTGATCCACAGTTTCTGTTCTCTTCCGATGGGGCGTGGTTCCACCTCAGTGGTCAGAATCATAATCTTTATCTGTATTCGCCATTAAGCTTACAAGAAGCAATAGGTTTCCTCAGATGAAACCAAGTATTTACAATTTATATTAAAGTTTTTACAAAATGTACAAATGTGTTTACTTAGGCGTAGTCTAAAGGAACTGTGTGGAAACAAGTTGTGTGTACATATTTACATTTCTTCTGCTGTAACTAGTCACAAAAAGTTAACATACAGGTTTATTATTTAGGATACATTATACTTTAATAATGATATTCCAGCAGACCAGCACACTAGCAGAAGAGCGAGTCGCCCAGGTTTACCTGGGCGGAGTGTTTGCTGCCCAGCACCTAGCTGCTTAGTGCGGCTTTATCTCGGCAGTATAACAGAATTGTCTTGTGTCGCAGGCGGTTGTCTTAGGCAGTGGTATATCTAGCCATATGTGGGCGCAAGTGCCCCGGTGTGTTTCCAGTGCTGGCTGCGCTCTTCCGCCTGCATTAGAGGCATCTGAGCACAGCCCGCTTGACAGGCTAGAGGGAAAGGAGCTAATGTTAAGGTATTGATTTTACCAAGCCCATTTCTGGGCTTGGGGGTATAGAGTCAGGGGAAAGTATCCCTGCTCAGTTTAGGTCACCCAAAGCGTCTTTGGGCAGCCGGTAGCTTGGTCTACGGCGAGGAGCCCTATGGTCGTAACGGCCAAGGGTATTCACGAGGTTATTGGGATGGGAGTCTAGCTTATTGTAGATGGTGCGGGATCTCTCCCGCACCACGTCTACAATATATGGGACTCCGCAGTAGATGTGAAGGATATGGGACGGGAATCTACGTCCAGTATCCTAGATAATTCGCAGCGCCCTGTTCTGGACGCGCTGCAACCTGCGAATAGTGGTGGGAGCCGCTGATCCCCAGACTTCGCACCCGTACAGGATCAGGGACGGTATAATCGCCCGATACAGGCGTAGTTGAAGGTGTGTTGGCATTGAGGATTTAAAGATAGGGTACAACTGCCTAAGTGCTGCATGACCTTGTCCGGCTTTGATCCGCACGTGAGGGGCATAGGTGAGGCCGCGATCGAGGAGGACGCCGAGGTATTTAGTAAAGGGAATCCAGGGCATTTGCCTCTGTCTCAACCTCAGCGACCAATCTGGTCGCCTAGCTCGGACCTTAGGCAGGAGAAGAGCGGAGCTCTTCCCTGGGCTAATGGCCATCCTCCACGTATCACTCCAACGGCCGATGGCTCGGAGCTGGCGCTGCAGCAGAGGATAGCAATATCGTAGGTTCTTGTTACGCGCCATTATGAGGACGTCGTTGGCATATTGGTTGGTAACGGTCTGTGGTTCCAGAGGGACATCAGACATGTAGGCCGCAAAGACTAGCGGGGACAGAACACTGTTTTCCGGGACTCCAGCGGCTATGGGTCTGATTGATGTCAGCCGTCCTTCCACTCTCACCCTGAAAGTGCGGTCTCTGAGAAAACTGCTAATCAGGGCGAGATAGGGAGGAGGTATATCGGCCTCCCTGATATTGTACAGTAGTCTAGCAGTACCGCGACTGTCTTGAGGTTTTTTCTGAAATCCCAGGGCCGTCCTCTCGGCCAGTTGATTGATAATCTGTTTGCTATTATCGTAACAATACATTTACATAAATTCAGAGACATTAATATTTAGATCGGGTGTTCTACAGTGTAAAATGCTTTATACTGAGTTCATGTGGGAGCAAAGCCGGTTGTAACAAACCCAATCACCCACAGGTAAATGCCCTTTGCCCGTTAGGTTTTAAATAAATAACCTGTGTTTGCTTGCCTATTTTAAATTGGTCTGCAGAAAGACATTGATTTGGAATCGTTAATTAAGCAAATTACTCCCTAAAATATGCAATTATTTTGCAAACTGTTGAACATAAAGTGCTTAAATGTTACATACTAGGCCTGAGGAACATCCGTTACACCCTTAAAATAGCTGCAATCCCATCAAAAATTTCGATTTTCAGGTGATTTGGAAGTCTGTGAAGAAAATTCCATCATATCACTCCTTTTTTTTTTTAAGCTTTGGAACTTAAAAGTTACCCTCAAACTCGTACAAAAAGTAAGCATTTCAGCTGTGTGTTATTTGAACTGAGATAAACAGCAGTAAATCTTCGAAAATTAATAAGAGGGTCTCAAAAACTCTTTCAGGTTAATATACAAGTAATGGGAGCACGTTTTAGAGGACGTGTAAGGCAAATACAAAACACCATTTTTTTAAACTGTTGGAATTTCCGAGTAACAATATTCTTTTCAAACTGAAAGATTCACCAGACTCAGTTAATTAATTTGCACACGTGCTCTTTCATTCTATGTAACCATAGGTAATGTTTCCACAGGCATTGAACGCCTTAGAAAGGTGAGATAAAGTTTCTAGGTTAGATGTGACGGGAATGAAATACGAGCACCCACATACATTTGCATCCGAATGTTGCATTCTTTCCGGCACAAGGTCTACCAACACACGCAAAACCAGCTGCAATCGATACTGCGCTGAGATCGATAGTCGCATGACGCCATTTGGCACTGTAACGGATTGGGGCAGGCTCTGTCAGGTATGGGGTATCCACCTAATTACAATGCTAATGCAAACGATGACGTCAGAGGCGGAAAGTACTCTTAACGTGACGTATATACGAAAGGGAATTTACAGTTTCATTAACCGGTATTACAAGTTTTCAGTAACACTGCATCATTCAAGTTTTCTCTCATTCGATCATTATATCTGTTTTTGGTTAGATTTTTCTGAAATTATAACTTTAAATGATTTATGACCGGTGATTAGATGGTGTCAATTATTGATAAAAGACACTATTGTACACTGCAACACAGCTTCCAGACACAATAATCGTAATATTGGGCGAATTGAATAACATTAAAGGTAATGTGAATTTCCATCTTATAAGACCTACTAACGTATATTGTTAAACTGCTTTTAACTGTTTACTTACTTAGTTTTTTTTTTCTTTTCTTTTGTTCCTAGACAGCCTCGTTTCATGCAACAGTCCACTTCACTTATCACTGGCATATATTGGAGGTTTTATAGTTAAAAAATTGCGGCCGAATTCTCTTGTGCCACCTGTCTTACTAAAGTGTCTACCGCCAAGTGTACAGCATCCCTTGTAAATCTAATATTCAAAAGGGACGAAAGCTCCACGTTCTATTACCCATCTCCAGTGTTTGTTTCTCCTTTGGCAGTTATAGAGAAATTTATAACAACTGCTGTACCTAAGCTACCTAAAGTATGTGTGAGAAAAAGCCTAGAGGAAGACATAATGCCAGCAAAGTAACATTGTTCTGAACTCGTGTGTGCAGAGAGCTGAAAGCATTCAGAACTGCTAAGTGATCTGATATGCAAACATTATATTCCTGTGATATTAAGGTCCATTGCATCTGCGACAACGGAAGTGTTTTAAAAACGTAAATTCCTAAACTGTAAACCACTGCTTCGGAAAGTTCTGTTTGTAATCTCAACACGTTGCAGCTGTAAGCTGGAACAGAGTCGCAGAGGGGTCATCAGCCAGCGCCATACGGTGGGTAGTGGAGAAATCTGTAGCTTTTAGTCATAACACTCTAGCTGGCCATTGCCGAGGCTTAAATGGATGTGAGCGGGCTATGGTTTGAGTTATGTTTACTATTTATGGACATACATAAGGACTTTTTTTAAATGCTGTTCTTTTTAATTTCAAGTGCTTTCAAAACATGTATTTCCGGTAAAATCTCGATATCAAATTTTGGATGGAGTGCAATACTGTCCTTACTTACTTAACATAGTAGCTAAATTAATAAGTTGTAAGAATAGTTCGTTGAAGAGCTATAAAAACAAACTAATACTGGGAGAAAGGTGTTAATTGCATGAGATGGTGCAACAGTTTTCACTCCGATGATGGGTCAGTAATTTATCAATTTAAACTCCATACTAGATAGTCGAGTTCCAAACCAGTTCCAGTAATGACTGCTGCATCTGGTCTAGTTTCTCAAGGTTGGAAAGCACAGCTAAATCAAAGTTTTTTTTATGTATTATTCACTGTTTCCAAGTAGCCTCTCCAGGCTGTATTACGTATGATAATTTTACTGAGAGTGGAAATTTACAGTTACGAAACATCCGTTGCACTACCTACGCAAGATTCCTGGTATCATCCGGAAACAATAGTGATCTTCATTGAATTAAACAGAGCTTATCATTAAGATAGGGAATCACTGATAAGATACAAACAATGCACGTGTTGCACAAATCTAGGCGCCATTGCGTTATTTACTCGTATTATCAATGTCTTACTCTATTTTTGATATCTTAAGATAGGTGTGTCTTTAAACCCACGCCTTCCTTCATCAATATTGCACAATTTGGCGCCACACAAAAGTGCAAATCACGCGTCGCCATATTGAATACATTAGGCGGGTTAAAGACATGAAGATTCCCTGTATTACATAACAGTTCGACATCTGCTTCATGACCCACGTTAAACGAGACTGTGGCATGCCTTTAGGGGCATCAATGACGTAAACCAAACACAGGACTTCCAGAGAATTAATGGTACATATAATTATGTTCAATAGAATTGTATAACTGAAGAGCTCAGCAGTAAATACCGTTAATATTCTTCAATTTAGACCCACTTAACTGTGTTAGAAGTTTTTCCTTCTCTTTGTCTAAGAGTTATTTTTATAACACACACACATAATTTACAACCGTGCATTGTAACTGCGGAAAAAAATGAACGTCCATCAGTATAGTCCATCCAGTTTTCTTTTGCATCTTCACAATTCAATACTTAATTTGTTGTCCAGGTAGTGTGGGGTATTCTTCTTCGAGTAGTGCTACAGCCTCTTATGGGTCTTGGCCTCCTTCAGCAGATGCCTCCATTCCTCTTTTTCTCCAGCTCTCCTTCTCCATCCGCGTGTTCCCAGTATTTGTTGAGCAAATGTAGGGGTCTGACATCCTCCCATGTCATTCTCGGTATTCCTACTGCTCTTATGTTATAAAATTTGCCATTTAGAACTCGTTTTGGTATTCTTCGTTCTTCTATTCTTACTATAAGGCCTGTCCATCTCATTATTTTAATGTTAATGTCTTATGCCCGATTTCACCAACAGATGTTAAAATTGACGTTAACAGAAGTAACGTTACAATTGTCACAGCGCTAAAACTAATGTTAAATTTCTTGCATTTCACCAACCTGTTTTCTGAAAATGTTAACAAACCTGTGTTAACGCCAAGAAACGTGTAAATATCACAGCTATAGAAGGCTATGGATGAGTCGTATTATTTTCTGAACGTACTGCGATGCGCTTTTGTTTTCATTTTCGTCTGCACAAATGGCGGATGAACAAAATCATAAATAAAGCCGTGAGACAAATTTTTCATCGACGGAGAAAGAATTGTTAATTGAAATGGTGAGGAAGTGTAAGGATATCGTGGAAAATAAGAGGACGGATGCGGTGACTGTAAAAGAGAAAGATGTCGCGGGGAAAATATTGGAAACGAATTTAATTCAAATTCATGTGTCATTACAACAAGCACCAAACAACTTGTCAGTATTACGTAAATTTAAAACGAGGTGCGAAGGACAAGTACCTTAAACGTTTCAAGACGGGAGGTGAACAATGTATTATCCACATAATTCAGTGAATTATAAAATCGCAAAGTTATTAATACTTGAAGCAAAGGCGAGATCGGCATATTCCTTTCGATGTATATTCTAACTCAGTATTACGTAAATTTAAAACGAGGTGCGAAGAAGGACAAGTGACTTGAACGTTTCAAGACGGCAGGAGGACAATGTATTATCCACATAATTCAGTGAATTATAAAATTGCAAGCAAAGACGAGATCGGCATATTCCTTTCGATGTATATTCTAACTCATTATTCCGTAAATTTAAAACGAGGTGCGAAGAAGGACAATTGACTTAAACGTTTCAAGACAGGAGGTGACAATGTATTATCCACATAATTCAGTGAATTATAAAATCGCAAGGTTATTGATGCTTGAAGCAAAGGCGAGATCGCCATATTCCTTTCGATGCATGTTCTAACCTATCTTGTACTTCCGCAGTAACCTTCACAGCAACATGTTTCGACAATCTATACCTCCGTAAAACAGTTTTCTTCGGATAGTTCCTCAAAATCATTTCTTCTCATAGGCCGTACTCTATTATGAATGCCATTTAGACGGTCTTAAATATAGCAAATCGACATCAACAGCTGAGTTCGTGCTCGCCATCTTGAGTATTTACAATTGTTAAGGACCTACATCAGAAATTCGGCTTATTAGTTTAACGTGAGACTTAACACGAGTGTTACGCTAACACTTGTTGGTGAAATGCAATTTCTGTTTTAACTATTGCTAAACTCGTGTTGTCTTAACATTTGTTGGTGAAATCGGGCATAAGACATCTATATTTTTATATAGTCACATACAGTCTAATTTTTAAAAGAAGATACGTGAAGGTCATCGGTTTCTCCACATGGATAGCGCAATGTTGCCCACCAGATCCCCTTTCTTTATCCTCTCAACACTGGAAACATAAACAAGTGTTCGAGTTATCTCACGTCAACAAATATATGCACAGTTAATCTGTATTAGCCTACATACTTTAAAAACAGAAATAAGTTGTTCACACATTCACTGAGTTGAAGCGTCTTCACATGTGTGAGTTCTTTTAAATAATTGTTTGCATTATGTAACTAATATTCCATACATACCGTTATATTTGCTATGCATCGTAAGTTGACATTCCCGCACAGTGCGGTCAGTATTTCTCCATAGAAACTCCTATACGCGATGCACGTTCTAAAATCTAACATTTATCTTCACTTATATTTACTAATATTTCAGCTAATATCTTAACCACTAAATTCAGATTCATATAAATACGCATAGTGCAAACAATAATGTGCAACATACATGTGGTAAGCACATTATGGAATCTCGAAAATTGAAAAAACTCGGTGCAAGTGCCTCGTTTTTTCAAACCTTTTCTCGTTCCGTATACATTAATAAGAAATATACTATTATTAACAACTTTGTTAATTGACATGTTCATATCAACGCCGCCGATATGCCGGAATTTTGACCCAGAGGAATTCTTTTACGTGCAAGCATATCTACTGACATCGGACTGTCGTTTTTGGACAAAGGGAATAAGCTGTTCATTGATAAGGAGCAAACTCTCGGCTTCCTGTTGGAAGAATTCTCTAAGAGAACAGACAAATTTTCTAGCTTGGCTATGCAATGTAACTACTCGAACGTAAGCTGATCTTTGCCTTGGGCCATGATTCCTCGGTCCACCTCTAATCCTACCGCCACTACGTCTTGCTTCCATGAAAGCGTATTTTAATTGTGTTTTAACAAAGTAGTCTAACAATACACAGTGCAACTAGGCAAACTCTGTTTCCCGCATACAACTATAAAAAACTATAAACTGAGTATGTGATTCACGACTTCACCAATGTATCCAATCTGGCAACCTTTATTTACGTCCATAACCTTCCCTTCTTACCCTTCGCGTCCGTTGACTGGTGACCTTCACGTATCTTCTTTTAAAAATCAGACTGTAGTTCATTTCATCTTATGCACCAGCGCGCTGCTTCCTGTATTGGTCCATATATTCTTCTAAGTATCTTTCTTTCGAAAGTTTTAAAAACTTCTTCTAAATTCTGAGGCAATGTCCATGTTTCACTTCTATAGCACAGTACTGCCTTTATCAGTGTTTTATATAGCCTAATTTTGTTCTTTCTATGACATTTTTTAAATGTAAATATTGTATGGAGAGAATGTTACTTTATTGGCCATTAAAATTCTTGTTTTTATTTCTTCCGCTCCATCATTACTGTTATTAATTATTGTTCCTACTTTATCTTGGTCCAATACCAGTGTCCCTGTAAGATACCTTCTCCTGCTTTGTATAATTGCCTCTGTTTTGGATGTGTTAATTTCCAAGCCTACTGTGTTTGATCCTTCTAATTTTCTATATGCTTTAGATATTGCTGTCCTCGTCCTTCCCATTAAATTAATTTCATAAGTATACCCTATTATGTGTGTTTGTCTAATTACATATTTCAGTGTTGGATATTAGTCTTGTTGAAAGTATTCAAAACTAATTTACACTTTAAAATAAGCAGTTAATACTGGAAATACGAGGATAAGTATTGTATCCACATTCAAATAATTTAAACCTCTTTTCTCTTTTCTTTCGTTCTGAAAGTGTAGTTTGCAGACAAGGCTAGTAATGATTGCTTAGGTAGTTCCTCCAATTTTTTGTTAGTTTAGTGAGAGAGTCGGGTGCAACATTAGTATCGCAGCACTGCTAGCAGAAGAGCATACATGTACAAAGTATGTTCTTTGTATGTTGAAACCTTAACCGTAATCTTTCTCGTAAAACACATTTCTTACAGCTACTGCCTGCCCAACACAATAAGGCAAGGCAGAGAAATGTGTCACGTAATCACTTTCGCTCTCGTATGATATTTATGCTCGCCTTCCGTATGTGACAAAGACGCTAAGACCATGTAAAATGCACAGTGTTGTCACATAAATCACCCATGCATAATACCTATCACTGCATTTACTGAAACGGCTACTAAATCTGGTAGCAGGGTTACTCATATACATTCTCATACACTCCTTTCGTAGTAAACAGATCTCCACAAGAGAAGATAAGCAATTCAAGCCCCTTCTCACGCTTCAGGCCCCGCTTGCCTTCTTGTCTTGGGTAGACAGTACATTATTATCAGAGGATCACAGTAGCTGATGTAGAGACTATTATATGTTTCAAATGAGAAGGTGTTTGTCCTTGAGCACTACTAGGTGAGCAACCAATGGGAGTCCTGCGGTGCTTTCGTATTGCGTTCCCCCTAAGTGGTGTGTGACGAGCGCCAACCTAATCAATCTATAATAAATATTATTCGCGCTAAGAAAAAAAATCAGATATTGCAAAAACTGATCCATGCGGAAGGAGAGAGTAATGTATTTAACATAAACGTAAAAATCCATTATTTTCAGCTCAAATAGTTTTCTTAATACAAATAAATAAATTAGATAACAATACATTGCGACGTAAGCACTGTAATGAATATCATTATTGGTTGGCATGTATGTGTGAACGTATATTTGAAATTACTCAGAACTGACACGTAAACATTTGACATGACGCGGTGAAAGAAATATGTACTTTGAATAAGCCAAGGTGTTTGTTAAATTCGATGAGAGGAAACAATACACTTCTTGCTAGTCTGGCAGAACGTGTCTGGTCATATTATGTTTGTTTATGAATGGTTCGTAATCTCTATTTACTCTTGAGCAGAGAGTTCAGAGCAGTATTATTCAGTTACTCTTCCATGAAAAAGTGAATCAGCTGGATCAATGAGACGCGATCCACCTCCCCCCGCCCCCTGTATTACTGCTAGAACATTCCAATGTGGGCTCAAATTATGTTGCAAACATAAATAATATTTTTAAACTGACTGGCGTTGAACGACGTATTCACGAAGAAATTGACAAGGAACACAAGACTGGGAAAACTGAGTGAGATATAAGATAAACTACAAGAATACGACTTTTGGAAAGAAATAGCACGTAACGAGATTTTGGAACCTATCATCATAAATTTACAGTACTCAGACGTTGAAGACAATGACAATGGCGAATGATCTCTTAACGTAAGTAACATTCACAGCTATATGGATGCACCGCTGGTATTTTAGTTGGGTTAGAAGAATAAGTAATTCATAAACTATAATTAACTTTAAACTAAATATTTAAAACATTTGTGTAATATATGAATGTTCATGTGATTACAACTTCATTATTATAAAACTTTGGAAAATTCACTTTGCGTTCCCTTACGTCTAGCGGCACGAACACTCGCAAGTGTGCGAGAGGGAGGGAAATATAAAAAGAGTGGGGATAACGAGGTGGCAACGGTGAAGGCTCTAAAGCATCTGATTGGCTACAGGCGAGAACTCTTCCCATTTGAAGCATATTGTAGTCCTATTTATGGCTCATCGTGAGCTGTCATGTGCTACTGTTTTCCCTTACCCCTCCAGAGAGCAGACACCTTTTAGACGTTTTCTAGTAAGAAATGTACAGTGTTTACCTTGCGACACTGAATACTGTCTGCTCACAATAAGAAGGCAGGCGGGGAATGAAGGGGAGAGGGGTTTGGGCTGTTTATTTGCTATAGTAGTGGATCTGTTTACTAGGAAATGAGTGTATTAGTCACCCATGTTGCCAAGACGAGTATAAATACAGTAAAAGTGATTCCTTTACACATTCCTCTGACTTGTCTTCTTGTGATTGGCAGCCAATAGCTTCAATTTCTCACCCGGATTTGGTATGTCGCCTGCAGTGTCTTATGCTGGGATTGTGACCTGGACTACCACTAAGCCTACCAGATCCGGACAATAAGGGATTATTTATTAAATGTTAACCTCACAAACAGTGCATTTAAATCAAATTTAATTGAAACAAGCTGCCTTTAAAAACCGCAGCTGACTTTGGATGCTGAGACAGAGCCAGAAATTATAGCAATTCTATATAATTTTACCTTTATTTAATGACTACTCACTTTCATCGTGGCCTCTAAACGAACATTCCTGTTTTGCAAAACGAACCGCTGCATCAATCAATCTTTTCAATACATTTCTAGTTTCCTTAACTTTTCATTGTGCAACTGTCAGCAAGTTTCTTTTCGTAATTCAATGCATGGTCTACCCGTTGAGTGCCAAAAGTTTTTAATGGCGTGAAAGATTTTGAATGTGTTGTTGATCTGTTTGTTTATCCAAAGCTGTGATTAAATAAGCTAAATTTGCGAAATCCGTAGTATTCCAGAGTGTTTTTTCAGTTGCAAACAACAAACATGGCCAGTAATAAAGTTTATTTAGTTTGAATGAACCACACAGCCACTCATACTTATCATTATTACTTATACTAAAATACCTTTTATAAGGGTTTTTATTATTATTATTTTTTTTTTTTACTACTGTTAACACTGCAAGTGCGGAAGAGCTGCAGTAGGCCTTCCCTGTTTTATCACTAACTTATCCTCGTATTTAAAGTACCAGAACGGTCTTTGCACTAATTGTTTAATTACACATTCTTCACCCATTTCGAAGAATTAGCGCTAGCAACTGTTTTGGTACATTGTACACTATGAAATAAAAAATACTAATACGGCTGTTGAGACGGTAACAATCACACAATAATTGAATACACGCTCTTTCTTGCCCTTAACTCCTCGTGCTATGCGGAATTCCAAAGCCAGTCGTGTCCGTACGGTACATTTCGGAGAAGCTCGCATGAGTCCAGCGATTTAAGGTTCTGAAGCCTACTGTCCGGCCACTGTATCTCCGGCTCTGACATTTAGTGGCTGCAGGAGGTGGAGGGGGAAGGTTACTAGTACCAACATATAATAATGAGTAATTGAAAACATATCGTCAGAATTATCTTTATAATGAGAGTATAGGAATCTATTAGCTTCAAAACATTGAAATACAACTTGTAATTTCATTATCATGCAAGATATTCTTTACAACATCACTCTATTCAAATATTTCGTTCACACCTTTCACGCACACCAACTGCTTCTGTTGCTGGTACTGGGAGTCTGTACATCCGGTGTCGTGGTCAGGAAGCTAAAACTGTCTGCTAGCGCCAATCAGCGTTGTCGCTGGTAGGCGTGGCTCCCGAACCCAACACCGTGTTGCCAGCTTAAATTTGTTTGAGCCACGTGGCCTAATAGCGGCTTGCGCTGGTGAACTTTCTTTGGTATAATTTTCGTGCGTGAACTCCGATGTTTAGTGTTCGTAAGTCCTATTATTATCGCTATTATAATAATATGGCTACTGGTTCGTGAAATATGCAAATACATGAAATATTTAAAACACGCATTGTTCCTCTGCTTGAAATTCCCGCTCAAGAACTGGCAACAGCCTGCTTCCCCCTCTCGAGAAATGTCAGAGCCGCAGATAGAACGGCCGAGGTATAGGCGTGTTGATTCCTGCATTCCTTCCCCTCGTCCCTCATTGCCCCTTACCTTAGAGTAGGCTGCAACAGTAGCTACCGAAGCTCTGCTTGTCCCTCTGTTCAGTCGTTACTAGAGGAACCTCGGGCCGAACATTCGAGCCCTTCCCTGATAGGGAGTTTTTCGGATTGTGTTGGACTTGAGGGGGCAGTGATTCCCGATACCCGTGGGTGATCGGGTACGTCTCCGGACGGGGTTGAGGGAAGCCATTAATATTCCCGTGTACTAGCCAGCATAGCTAGTAGAAGGTATGCTAGACCACCAGGCGGCACCACCGAAGTCATATCGGTAGCCTTCCCATTTTGGAGTTTGGCACGCGTAAGTGGCGTATCCACTTCTATCCCGTCTTGAGTCCACAGGACCAGATGGGAGGGGGGCTTGTTAGTCTCTAGGTCCTGCAATATGGAAAGCCCCACAGAGGCGCGGGCGCCCTTTCGGGACAGCTCGGTAACTCCCTGGTCGAAGAAGGCCCGGGTCCTTGGTCCTACGGGTCCAGGACTAATGGGAGTAAACCTCTGGCATAACTGTCCCTCTGTTCAGTGATAGGGAAAGAGAGTTATTCCACCATACGCACTAATTATTTATGGGGGAAACTGGGTGGAATTGCTATTATTATTAATATTGCTTATTAATTTCTAGTTTACTTTAGATATGGGCTTCGGTGATAGCTTTCATAGCCGATAATATACGCCACTGGTCGCCTGTAAATAAATCATTAGCCTAGCACAATAACAACACACTATGTAGTAACCGCTGTGATGATTATTACGCATTTATGTGACATTGTGTACATAATGGGAAAGAAGGGAATGTTTACGCAGCACAGTCCTCCAGCTCAACTATATCCAGTGTACGGATAGCCCCCACAGTCTAGCCTCCACGCTACATTCCAGCAATTTGAGATCCCGGTCAGAATAGAACTCCTGGCAACTTCTTTGTGTGTTGCGTATCGTGTATTATAAGGAAAGCCCTCACAGCAGACGTGGTAGACCACCTAATCGATGGTAGGTAGAAACTCTGTGTATATTAACCAGGTATTGGGTTAGACAAGAATCACAAACATCCTGAACCATTTATAGAAGGACTTTTCATACCGTGAAGACGAAACGAGACGAAAGTTCGTGTCAAGGTCCCTTATTTGTCACCAAAGTCGTTAGTATTATGCTAATGTACAATCACTTTCTGATTTACACAAATACACAGCTTCAACACGTCTCCCCCCAGGGGCCTATTGCGGTGGGTACGGGAATTGGCGATCCCGGGGTCCCGACCCATCCTGACACCCTCGATGTGGGTTCCTCTTAGTGGTGAGGGGTCAGACAAAACACCCATTCACATGTAGACCGTGCGTGGAGACCTGTGTCGGTGAAAGGTTTGTCCTGATGGTTGAGGTATGCGCATCTAAGCTCCTTCAAGTCTTCTTCTGAATTCGGGGAGGGTGCGCATTTCCAATATACTACTTTGGTGTCTGCTTCGCCTAAACGGGAGGTTAGGGACTAACCCGCCCCTAATCAACCGGCCAGGACTAGGTACTGTACCGAACTCCAGGGTGAGTGGGACGGCGAGCCCGCTATATCCCCAGTGTAGCCCTGTCATCCCAGTGGTACGACCCCTTGTTGGTCTCCGTGGTGGGTGGGGAGCACTGGGGGATGAAACTCATTTTATATTTTTATGGCACACCATAACAAAAAACTTGGAAAGCAAATAGCTGAGTCTTGTGATCCTGGCTATTTAGTTATTTGTGGAACTGAGAAGGGTCGAAAGTTAAATACGGCCAACCCGTTCATTATTCACAAGGGTTTCGATAATATTGCTGGTCCTGTAAAGTCATGTAATTGATCTCGCAATGGCACGCTGCGGTCGAAGCAGTTTCTCCGACACAGGCTGTAAAAATCTTGAAAGCCAATATGCTTGCGAGCTATCTGGTACGCGTTGAATTGCATAGTACTCTGAACTCCTCGCGTGGTGTTGTGAACACCAGCGCATTGGATGATATGTCCAATGAGGAGATTCAGGAAAACTTGGCGGAACAAGGTGTGACTAATGTATATCGAGTTCACTGCAAGAACGAGGTGAACTGGTGCCCACTCGTACCCTGTTTCTTACCTTTAATGGGGTAGATCTTCCGAAAAGGATTAAGGCAGGGTATGAAGCTATTGAAGTGAGGCAGTAAATATCCAATCCACTAAGGTGTTATAAATGCCAGCGCTTTGGCCGCACCAGTTATTCTTTTAATGGAATTGCTACTTGCGTTAACTGCGGGGAAGTCAAACACGATAATGCTTGTACTTCACCTGCAAGATGTGTTAACTGCAGTGCTAATTATTCATCTAACTCCAGAGAATGTCCGCGTTTTATGGAGGAAAAGGCGGTCCAAGAGATCCGGGTAAGAGAGAGTGTCCTTCTTGGAAGCCCGGAAACTCTTGCGTATTCGTCAGCCTTCTGTCCCTAGGACCGCTACTTATAGTGCAGCTAAGTTGGCACCTAGACGTGTAATCGCAACACAAACCAGCGACATCAAAGGGGCAGTAATATCTGAAAGATCAATTACACCAAGATCACAGCCAAAGCAACAAACACCAACACGAACAACAGTGAGTGCGCCGACGAAGTCCAGTCCTAAGAAGGATTCAGCCAAGTCACCTCCCTAAGCATTTACTTCAAGAACATGTGAACCGGTAATATATAATGTATCGCCAAGGAAATTTAGGATCTCGTTTGACAAAACTGACTTCCTCAAGGAAAATAATAAGACCAGTGAGAGGAAAGCTAGCCAGCACAAAAGTCCGCGAACATCTCCTCCGTCATCAACATCTGAGGAATCATCTGGAGAGGCCGCCGATCGGCGACTTCCATCTTCGCCGGTCGCAGTTTCCGATCCTTTCGAGAGACTGGATTCAAAGTTACTAGTACGGAAGCCGTCGTCTTCTATTGACGATGTGGAGCGGGTGGATCCTATCCTCACTGCCCAAACGACAGCGAGGAAAAGGCAGGAAAAGCCTGCTGAAAGTGTTACCCCAGCCCCAAAGAAAAGGAACAAATTGATTCGACCACCACTGGGCAGGTAGCTTTTGTCATGGCAAGTTGATATTGAAAATAGTAATTTGTGATACCTTTTGGTATTTTATTGGTAATTATAGCCTTTTATTATTATTTTTAACCATTTAGGCTTATTCGTTTTATTGTCATTTTGTTTTGATCTTCTTTTTAAATTTTGAATAATTTATATCTGGCTATTGCCAAGCTTTTTTATATATTTGTTGCACATGCCAACATATATTGCTGGTAATCCCAGCACACGCATATTCACCTGCTACATAGAGCTGTACGCCGATTTTGAACACCCGTAAACTGCTTCACTGCCTGTCCCATTGTCCGCCGATTCCTCACCACGGAGCCGCACTTACTGACACGTAAACTTCTTCCTACACCGTTCCACAACCTTCCGACTCATCACGGAGTTTGGAACGTATCACACTGCTCTGTCGAGTCACGGATTCGTAAATTGCTTCGCTGCACCAGCTGCTCACCACGGAGCTGCACCCATCGATTTAAAGTTCGAGACACACAAACAATTCTAAAACTAGATACACTCTTACTACTAGGCCTCTATCGGCTTTTATATAGTGCTGCTGGGCGCAGGTGATCGTTCCAGTAATCAAATGTTCTTGAATTACATTCTAGAACGGTATCTGCGTGGTAATAATACGACTTACTATATAACGCCAACTAGTAGTTGTCCTTAAAAGCCTCGCCTCTCTCGTTCCTCCAGCCAATAGACAATAAAGACGGGGCGATTGCCTCACTTACACTCAACTTCACCACTGACAACAACAATGGCAGCACAGTTGTCCAACTCTACTCCTCCCCTCCAGGGTAGGCTTCGCGAACTCAATGTGACATTTCTATCATTGACTCAACAGGACGAGTTTGTCGTTGAACGTGCACTGAAATAGTAAACTTCTTGGAAAGGTGCAAATAGAGTAACACCAGCAGTTGCAATGCATTGTCTACAATGCAGTTGAACTGTATGTAGTGCCAGTGTTGCTGCAGTGGTGTCTTATATGGTCAAAATATATTGTTTTACAGATACACATGTTTACTTATTAAAAATATTATATTTGTTCTGACGCTACTTCGCGCAATATTTATTGTCCCGGAAAGGAAAGAATAAGTTACTGCATGGCAAAGCGTCGTAGCATATCGGAAAGAATGTGAAACAAGAAATGGGTTACACAAGCCTGACGTACATACACGGCGAATCTGTGTATTTACACTCTGCTCAGATGCCATCACAATAAAGTGTCATATTGTGACAAGGAGAAAGAGGACGGAATCAAAATATATTGATATCAACTGACAAAATGGGCTACAGCAATGTTAATTTAAATGTGTATGTAATAACTAATTGCTTAACCTTTCATATCAGACACACAGTGCCCATTTGCTCTACTTGTGTTGCGTCAATTACTGTGCATCAGGTTACCAATACTTCGCTCCTCTAGTAAATGAGATAAAAAGCGAATGCAGCGCTGTGTTATTTGAAGGTCAGTTAGCCTCGACATTTCCACATGTTGTACTACACTGTGTACATATCAATGGCTGATCTCGTATGTGCAACTGACTCGCGTAAACAATCCCGTTGTACACATACACTGACTCCCATAAATAATCGGACAGACTTTGCATTTCACTATGGAGTGCTCTATAAAGCAGGATAGATTATATGTATCAATCTCAAGGTACTCATTGTGTTAAGCAAAGATCATTTGCTACGAATATCCATTTAGAGATTGAAAATGTGGCTAAACTAAGAGCTTCCCCATTCAAACTTGTTTACATCATGAGTTTACGACACAAAAGATGCACAAATGAAATGCAATACAAATGAGTAGATGCAGTCTGTCAGTAGACAAAACAACATCGTAGAAGTACGTCAAATGTGTACCAAGAAGAAGGCAAGAGCATAGATGGGGCCAAGAGGTAAGCAGAGAACCTTTGAACAGAGACAGTGATCTATCACAATGAAAAGAACAAAACATACCGTGAAATAGTAGAGATTGTGAATCTTAGCAAAAGTTCAGTTAGTGACATAATTCGCCGGTGTAAGTATTAAGACAGAATTGAATCTCGAGCAAAGCCAGGTCGACCAAAACTTCTTACCGATAAGTAGGAGTCTTATATTATGCGGAAGGTAAAACGGAATCCGCGTATAACTGCTCCAGAGATTTGTGCTGAGATCCAGGAAGAACTGGGACTGACAGCCCTGAAACGGTCAGAGGGGCCATGCGAAAATAAGATTTTAATGGTCGCGTAGCCAGAAAAAAGCCATACATTACCAGCAAGAATAAAAGGAAGCGATTACAATTTACCAAAGACTTTGTTAACAAGACAGCTGATTGGTGGGACCAACTTATTTTTTGTGACGAAAGCAAATGTACAACCTTGCTGGTTCCGATGGCAGGTTACAAGGCACAGTCAAACACGGTGGAGGGAATGTAATGGTATGGGGCTGTATTTCCTCCACGGGAGTGGGAAAGCGGGTGTTTATAGATGCAACCATGAACAAAAAAGTCTATCTTAGACTATTACAGCAAAATTTAAAACAAAGTGCAGATATGATGTGTATTTTGGACAGCTTCTCATTTTATCAGGATAATGATCCGAAGCATACGTCCCACATTGTGCAGCTATGGTTACTTTACAACTGTCCTCATGTACTGCATACATCTCATCAGTCCTCGGATCTTAATCCCATAGAAGCAGCATGGGATAAACTGAAGAAGGCCGTGCGCAAGGCCCCCATCACCTACAAGCAGCACTTGAAGGTGAGGCTGCAAGAGGGATGGAGCAAACTTTCTACAGCCTACCTGAAAAACCTGGTTCACAGCATACCAAATAGTTTGCGAGAAGTAGTGAACAAAAGAGGGAGAGTTACAAAGTACTGAGTCATATTTTGTATCACACTCAAGTTATGTCCGATTACTTTTGAGGGCCAAAAAATGTAATATTTATTTGTAATTCTTGAAAAAGCACGCTATATAATTTTTATGTGAAATAACAGTTATTTTCTTACCATAACGAACCATGTAACTGTCGATTATCATTAATTTCAATAAAATAGCACATCAAATGTTCATTTTACTTTCAAAATTTAGTACTCTGCTTTGTCCGATTATTTATGGGAGTCTCTGTATTTTCCGATACGGTTCCAGCTTTGCCATGTATATACCTAGTAATTTTGAAGTAGGGTAAAGCATTCGAAGAAGAGGAATAAATAATGGAGCGCTATCTCAGGTTCACTTGTGTCAATCACACGGCTATAGCCAATACACACGGCTGAGTCCAATACAGTTGTGATCTTTGGCCAATATTTCTTAACTGATCGTGGAGCAGGTGGCTTTTGTAGTAGATAACAATTCCTATTTAACATAACTATATATCTGAATGTACTTGAAAAGAATTGTCAAACATACATTGTGTTAATCAAGTGAGTTAAACGTATTACCTAACGGAAATAATGTATGTAAGTATTACCAACAAGTACTTACCTTCGGTAATTTTAATACCAACTTGTCCCTTAGGATGACGAAGGCACTTAACATTGCACCGGTATATTTTTTGGATGAAGGTGGTGATAATTGATTTCTCACCTTTGGTGAAATTCTTGCAGAGATGTTCAGCACGGCTACTCTCAAGCGATGATCTCTGCATCCAGGTTCGTAGTCTGATACCGTCCCTGTTAGGCATAACATTGACATAACAACCGCGAAAGTCATGTGAAATTCATAATTAAGGGCGGATAGATACCACAATATGAATTAAGCTAAATTAAAACAAATATAGAGGATAATGATTAAATATACAGCCGCAGAAACTAAACAGGCAATCCCAATACATATATTTTATTGCAAGGACGTGAACCCAACGTGTAAAGAGAGCCGGGAAAATGAACACTTACCCTCACAGGAATTTTCATTGCGTTGAGCCGACAAAGGTGGCATTGTTAGAGAATCGCCCAAGGCTAGACCATAATCGCCAGCCGATGCATTGGTCTGCACATGATACGTGATGAGAGAATAGACACCGGGGATTTAAGCTACACATTTTCAAACGTGCTTCTGCATTAATTACCTAGACCGTGGGGAAGTGAAAGTTGCGTGGAATACATGCCTCAGAAACTCAAAATTGCGATGAAATTTAAGAGTAGGGATGAAACACAACCTATAAGGAACGAGTAACGGGTCACATGACCTCTAAAGTGTCCAAAATTCGGTGAAAGGAAGGGGAAATTTGTGAAATGGCGACGTTTGATGTTTGATAGGAAAAGCACTCTTTTCTGGCGAGTGAAAGGAACAACACATATTAGTTTATGGAAATTAATTATTCTTTCACACTGGCCGTGTGTAGGTTAAATTGTGGAAACGTAGAGTCAGACTGAAAAATTCAATGCCATAGCCGGGATTTGAACCACGGATCTTCTGGATCAATGGTAGTGCGGCTGGACGGAAACCAGAAGATCCGTGGTTCAAATCCCGGCTATGGCATTGAATTTTTCAGTCTGACTCTACGTTTCCACGTATTAGTTGGTTATCAAACAGACTCTTTTCTGGCGAGTGAAAGCAACAGCACATATTAGTTGGTTATCAAACACACTCTGTTCTGGCGAGTGAAAGGTACAACACATTTTAGTTGGTTATGAAAAACATTCTGTAGTGGCGAGTGAAGGGGGCAACAAGTACGGAAAGTTCATCAAAGTCCGTGTTCGCGAATGGACGGAGCAACACACGTTAGGTGGTTAGCGAGCACCCTGTGTTAGCGAGTGAAAGAAACTGCACACATTACAACATCCTTAAGATGTTACCAAACTCTGTTGTTGAATAATCCTCCGGAAATACTCTATTGCGCGAAGTAATGCTCTCGACGTCCAGGAACGACAACGCGTACACAGCTACATACACCACTCGGCACGTCCTAGTAATTTACAAGTTCACTCGCGACTATGATTCAAACTAGCCGTCATATCACGCGCACAGCAACGGGCAAATCCTAAATATCGCGCCAATGTGCGGATAACATCAACACAACAGTAACGAGTGGGGAAGGCTACATGTATAAATAAACTTGACATTCAACGGTCGTGGTGTCTTCTGTGTGTTAATACCCATACACTGTCAGGACTCACCCACTCCCTGAAACCCAAAATAGAGAATCCATGTAGACCTACCCTGAGAAAAAACCCCGACCAGTTGTAAACCTCCCATCCGTAGCCCCTCACGCATCATATGAGGTGTTGAGTGCCGGGAGGGCTCAACGAGGTACTTAACGGGAAAGTACCGCCTCAAGTCTCGGAGCGGAGAAATAATATAATCTTTTGGGTTACTCTTCATACGAATTATTTCCTTTGCAAACTGATGTTTTAATTATAACGAAATATTTTGAAATTATTGTGGACACTTTACAAAATGATTCTTCTTTTAGTCGATACAATTCAGTTTTCAATTAAAATTATTGAATCAACTTTCTCCTATACTTTACAAATAATCGTAAAGTTGTCCGTCTTAAAGAATGCCTGATGCATTAGCTATTTAATATACTCGCGGATACACGAAAACCATGAATGCTAAATGCATTAAAAAATCTGCAAGATTTCGGACAGACACTTACACAAGTCCGTATTCAGCGATGGTTACATGCAGATGCATTTTATATTACACTTCTGCTCATTTGTTTATCAAGAATGTAGCCTCTGCTAGTCGTTTGTTTAAAAGAAATTTAATGCAAGCAATAGTATTTTATTAGGTCAATTGACTTTTTTACTCTATGGATGTTTTGAATGTTGCTTCGAAACCATCACACCGAAACATACGCTAGCAGATGTCACTAGAACAACATAAAATATCCGTTACATCTTCTGTGACATAGTGTTTGATTATCTGTTATCACCTGTTCTTACACACTGCCATTTTATTGTTATTCCAAAGCACAGAGGCCAACAGAAGTATTCGAATAATATAACATGTAACATTGCACGTACTATGAATTCTGTAATATCTATTTGGCAGCGTTGAATTGTTAAACATATAAACATTAACCTTTTGTGTCTCGGAAACAATATTTAAAATATTACTTTGCATGTACTTATTACACAATCTGTACTATATTTATTCTATTGTCCCTCTTATTGGAGGACATAAGTATTCGAACGTACCCAATTTAACAGAGAGAAAGGGGGTTGGACGTACCCTACACGCCCCTACCACATAGCAGTTGTGTTTCTGCTATGCCTCGAGACCGTGTCCTCAAAGTTATTCAGCCGATTGTGAACTCACAGGTATTATGGGACGTAAAGGTAAGGAGACAACGGTGGCAGAGAGGAATATCGTGATAAATATGTACAAACAAAACAAATTTCTCCTTGAAATTGCCAAAACCATTAACAGAAGCAAAACTACAGTGTTCTGCATAGTTCAACACTTTACACAGACAAATACTGTTGTAAATAAACCTAGAAATGGCGCTCCTTCTAAACTCACTTCCAGAGACAGGAGGCATATAATAAAAATGGTGAAGCAGAATCCGAGAGTCACTGCATCTGAGATTAGAGGATGCCTTGAGCAATATTCTGGCACTGTGATTCACACCAGAACAGTTGAATGGGTTTTAAATACCACTGGATACAATGCCCGCGCTCCTAGGAAGAAACCATATGTTAATAAGGAGAATAAGAAAAAGAGTATAGAATTTGCTAAACAGTATGTGGTGAAACCAACAGAATTTGGGATAAGGTTCTCTGATCGGACAGAGCAAATTCTGCTTATACAAGAGTGATGTACGTCTTAAAGTGTGGAGACTATCGAATACAGAAAGGGAACCTAAGAACATGGTAGCTGCAGTGAAACATGGTGGCAGTAGTCTGATGTTATGTGGCTGATAGCTTCATCTGGCTTTGTGATCTGGTGTCCATAGATGGAATCATGGACAAATTTGAATACAAGAGGATCCTTGAAAACAATCTTAAAAAGAGTGCAGAGCAGCTGGGATTAGGGCATGATTATTAATCCCAGCAGGACAATGATCCGAAGCCTACTGCTGAAATTGTAAGGCTTTGAATCGTGTACAACAATCTGTATACTTTGAAGACACCGTCCCAATCTCCAGATCTCTATAGAGAAATCTAGAAGAAACTCGAGGAGCTTGTATGGAAGCATCACGTCAGAAGGAAGGACCATCCGAAATAACTTCTTCAAACAGAGTAGAGAAATGTGGACTATGCAGTCACTAAACAACACATACAGACAATGCCCAAACTATTATCAGCAGTAATTCAAAGAAACGGGATGATAACTAAATACTAGCTGTTCTGTGTTCGAATACTTATGTCCAGATGTAAAGTAGCCGTTTTATTTCTCCTTTTAGTGCAAATTAGTTTGTTGCTTCTGTTTAATGGAAGACTCAAGTTTATTTTGTACCAGTTGCATTTACGTGTGCTTACACTGTGTAGCTTTAGAATAATATAAGTAATAAATATGTTTACGTTCGAATACTTATTTCAGCCTCTGTATATATTAGCCAGTCAGGAAAAAGGGAGAGGAAACACAGTACGGAAGAACGTCAGCTGGGCAAGGTTATTAGAAACTTATTGTGACTTTGTGGGTTCGTGAAATGAAAAGTCCAATTGCACCACTCAAAAATGTTCTTTATTTCCACCGACTTACAGTTAAACACTTGCCAATTACACAGAATTACGTAATGCACACAATTACGATTCACCAGTTCGTCCGTTACAATTCCACTTTGCTCTCGCAATTACGTACAGTCCTCCGATGCACGTACACAGTCTTCTCGTCGTACACTAGCACTGCACTCTTATGCTGCTCGCCAAGAACTGACTGACTGACTCAATTCACTCACTGCAGCCCTTTTTATAGGGATATCACTGTTTTCTAGAAGTCTCTGGTTTCAGTGAATTACCGCGAAAGTTCCAGAGGACAGGGGAAGGGGAAAGAGGCGGCCAGCGACAAGTGACACTTCCCTTCAACCCCTCAGTTAGTGACTGAGATTAATGGGAGGGTGTGGCTCGGCTGCCTCTGGTCCCTTCTCAGCTGTCGTTGGTCGGGCTTTCCACTAATTGGGTGACATTATCTTTCTCCTCCATCCCTTCAAGGTTATGCAACTGGTGCAGCTCATATTCTTTACAGAAAGCTAGTAACGTCCCTTTTCCTGTGAAATTTATAGTCTGATTTATTATAAATTTTAATTTCCGAGATTTAGCTCATGAATGTAGAGAGATTCAAGCACATTGACAGTGAAAATGTCTGCTAGAAATCTTCAATCAATCAGACTTGAGTCCGTGCGATACATTTTCTCTACCTTGGATGTGTTTGTTTATATTTTACACCATTTACTGTTGCAAACAGTGTGCTATGCATTTGAATGGGCAGTTTGAGCGTCAAGAGTCTGAGAGAAAGAGAAGGGAGTTCATCTCCTGCGTATCGGAGGAGCGTATCACCGGATAGACAAAATCTTCTGAGTGTTACTGTACAATCTACCTCGAAGACAATTAGAAGAAGACTAAACAAACATGTGATTATATCAAGTTCCTCATGTTAACATTCCATGTAGTGATTATTTACTTGAGACCGCTGGAAACGTAATACAAGCGTCAACGAGACACTTGCAAAATCATGTGCAGAAACGAGTGACTAACGATGAATCACATACATGTGTCATGGCCACGTGGACATCACCTACTAGCGCCAGACCTCATCTAAAGGGTCACGGTCGAGGTCATACTCATCATCCTGTTAATTTAAACCTCTCTCCCCGTCCTTGTTTTGTATACATACAAACGAGTTATCTTCATTTTCCAATTATGTATACTTCCCGCAAGTATTTAAATGGAATTTAAAATGGTCAGTGGCGTTCTAACGAGTGCTAGGCCACAGAAAAGTTTCTGATCCCACTAAACATTATTTTGATTCATGCTAATTATTATATATGCTTCATGTTAATTATATAGATCGCTAGTTCCCAAGTTTTCCTAAGGAGACGTATGTATTTTGTATATATGTTTCTTGCGAACATTTATAGAGGAGTCTACAAAACAAAATTGTTTCATTCCTTCAGGATATTTTGGCGGGTAATATGATGAAACTTAAGGATTTCTATGACTGCAATTTCGTCAACATTTTTTTTTTTAAAAAGAATCACTTTTTCCTATTTTTAGTGTATAAAATAGTGTAAGCATTCCTGAATCCAAAAAAAAAAAAAAAAATGCTTAGATGGCCTCCGCACGCCATTTTAAATACTGTAACCGAGTTTGAAAGTTACGCATGTGCTGGTGTTAGAGAGGAATTCTATTTCTTTATCCTTGATTCCTCGCTATTGAAAGTTTTAGCGTTTTTGCCTTCATTTAAAATGCTCCTTGCGTCGCAGTTTTGATGTTAGACTTATGAAAGTTGCTACATATGTTAAGAGAGATACAGTGAATAGAAATTTGCCTTGGGTTTTTATTGCGAGATGCATTTAAAGCACACTTTTTTACTTCACATAACAAAATTTCAACTTTTTTGAAAAAAAAAAAAAACATATTCATAGTTTTAAAAGTACCTGCAGCCTAAAGTTATTAAGAAACTGAGAAACCTACGGAAATTTCAAAAGCGAATTTTCGGGGAACGTGCTGTTAAAATATTAGAACAAAATTTGTGGCAGGGCACTTTTTTGATGACGCAACAAAACTTAAATAAAGATGATTATAATTTCCAAACTACCAAAGAGAAATTAATAAAATTTGGGCTGTGTCATATTTGCAGCATGTTACACCTATGGTACAAATCTTAAAAAGCTAACGTTATCTATTAGTTTAGTCAGTCATGGATATCTTTAATGGGTGCTAGTTCTCCCATTTTATGCCGTTGTCGTTATAGAACTCAACGCGGCCCAGTTGTAAAATTGTTTTACAGAACAATAATGATAATAATCTCGTGCCTTTATCATCTGCCATCAGCATAAACCACAAAGCCCCTAGCTTAAACTATAAGTGCCTAAAATATAGTCGTCGATATCATGTGCCTCGGTAGCGCAGTAGGCAGCGCGTAAGTCTCATAATCTTAAGGTCGTGAGTTCGATCCTCACCCGGGGCAGTACATTTTATTTACTTTCACATTAAACGAGATGTTCGCAGATGTACTGCTCATTTGAAATAGTACTTATCAATATTACTTTGATGCCTTACGAGATCTGTGTTCACAGGATATTACAAAGGACCTGCGCTTTCATCCGCATAAGATACTGATCATTCTATAATTAAAACTTATGGACAGAATTAATTAGATTGCATTTTGTAACCAGTTTTCAGCCGGAGTTGATGGATCTCCGACATCCACACATCCATCCATTCTTATATAGCAGATAACGTCTGATATGCAATTGGTTTACAAAATACACTGGGCAACAATAAAAATGTTTTGGGCTTAAAAATAGTGGATTTATATATATTTCCATCTGCTGAATTTAAAAAAAAAAAAAAAACCATACAAATGATAGATTAGCTCTTGTTTCGAAGATAAAGTGACATTTCAGCTTTAGAGCGAAGATTTGAAATTTGGGGGAATTTTTTGGGGGAGTTGGCACACCTGTCAAATAACAAAACACAATCAGAGAGAAATTTTGGAAATTAAGTGATGCAAAAGTTAAAGAAGGCATTTTTGTCGGACCACAAATAAGAGAACTTGTAAAGGACCAAATTTTGGAGGGGAAAGAAAAGGAAGTTTGGGAAGCCTTCAAGGGTGTTATTCATGGATTTTTAGGCAGCAAAAGAGATGACAACTACAAGCATTTGGTGACCGTGCTCCTGCAAAAATACCGTAACCTTGGATGCAACATGTCCCTTAAGATTCATTTTCTCCACTCCCACCGAGACTTTTTCCCTCCTAGTTGTGGAGCTGTTAGTGATGAACATGGGGAGAGATTCCATCAGGACATTTCTGTTATGGAACAAAGATATCAGGGTCGTTGGAATGAAGTAATTCTTGCGGATTACTGTTGGTCTTTGTATAGGGATTCTGCGGAAATCCATCACAAAAGCCAAGCTAAAAGACGACGAAGTCAATAGGCCACCACATGATTCTCTTCAGACACGACTATCTACGAAGTATTTTTACAGCAATTTAGAACTCTTAGCATGTAATTACCAGTTAAAAATTCAAATGCACTTTCATTGTTGTTAGCATGTATGTAATTAAAATGTATCCTTTTCTCTCAATCCGTTAATATGTAATACTTCCACCTTGTGTATATCATAGAAACTAGAGCTAATAAAACTTTTTCATTGTCATATTTGTTTTTCTCAACCCAAAATTAGTAGGAATTGCTTCATGAAGCACTCGAAACATTCAATTTTGTGTGTGTGTGTGTGTGTGTGTGTGTGTGTGTGTGTGTGTGTGTGTGTGTGTGTGTGTGTGTGTGTGTGTGTGTGTGTGTGTGTGTCCAGTGATATTGTTGGCCCTTATTTTCCCGAAGAAGGTCAAATAACCAGTGACTTCTAATAGATATGGCCTTAGGCTTGAGATCTTTCTCACCTCGAAATAAGCAAAATTTCTGTTGGAGGATACAACATGGTTCCAGCATGTTAGTGTTACAGTTAGAATTTCTATGGCAGTTGTATATCAACTAATGCAGAATCACTCTAAATGCGGGAATATTGCTTGGCCTTCCAAATCCTCAGATCTGTGTGTGCAGCTACGTTATACGTGGCTACCTCGTCTGAAAAATTCTGAAGACCTCAAAAACATGTATTTCCAGGAAACTTGATATAAACGTTTGTTTCTGCTGCTTCTGCTTTCTGTAACTAAGCAGTAAAGAAAGTGACAGCTGATGAATTGCAGTAGCCTATCTCTCTATTTTTACAAACGATAATTCTTTAGAGTATTGCCTGATAGGAACCGCCACTGTTCTTAATGGCAGGAGACGATTGCCTGTCACAGTCTGCTGCACCGTTGTCCTTGTTGAGAACGGAACACATTCCAAACACATGACAGTTGATGTGTCACATGTTCCCTCATGTGCAGCGGAGACACACATCGCCTTATTTGCACTGGGTCCCAACACCCATCATTGCTAACCACAACTTTCTCTACCCTACAGTTAAATCTGTAAAGACCAAGGTCCTACCTTGCCAGAAGTATATTACATATGTGCATGTGCAATGTAAGTATTTAATACGATAAAATAGGTAGGAGAATCCTTTGGTTTAAATTCAAAATTGTTAGCTAACATTGTGCACTGCACAAGACTTGTTCGCCTTACATCGCCATTCGAAGCTGAACAGAAAGAAGTGGAAGAAGAAGTAATAGCCCAAAAATAGCTCAATCATCGAATATTTACATCTTTTGAAACCTTCTTTTCGATATACTGTGATATTTTTATTTTTGGTGTGGCATATTGCTTCATTATTCTAATAAAAACACCATAGTTCGAGACATTTTCGTGATAATGAAATGCATATCTTGAATGCTCTAGGAATCTTTTATTCGCATTTGTATTACTGGTAAATCGTAAGAAATATAAAGGATACTGTTACTTAAAAAGGAAATATAATTAAAACAGCATTTTTTTCCAAAAAGAACTGTTTTGTTAAGTGACCCATTTTGCAAAATATTCTTGCTATAAGTATTTCTTAAAAGTCAGTTGGAGAATTTATGCTGATACGTTGCCATGGTAGCTCAGTGGTTAAGAGGAGTCGGACGGAGATCGGTAGATCCGTGGTTGAAATCCCGGTTATTGCATTGCATTTTTCAGTCTGACTTTACCTATTCAAAAAGAGTCATTTAGCGAAATTAATGTGATGCTGGCATGTGACCATAGTAGTTCAATAGTTAATAGCAAATGAACGAAAACCGAGAAATCCGTGGTTCAAATCCCAGTGTTCCGTCGTGTGAATTGCGGCCGTCAAATCAAAGCTCACAACCTAAAAGGACTGTATGAAGAAGAATCGGCGAATTCTCAGGAAAATGAATCCTTGACACTTGTCATAACTTATTTAATTTACTATTCCCAGAGCACTTTCACACTTAAACATTTACTAAACACTTTGTATATATCATGCATGAAGAATATTGACTAAATCTGTTACTAGCTTCAATACTAAACGAATTACAATAAACTAACTGCAGCTGTCATTAACATAAATGCTGCTTCACAACGATTCTCAACTGTCTTCTAAAAAACAAGTCCACCAACTCCCTTACACACAATGCGACCAACTGTCACTGAATACCCAGCTATAAATTTATTGAATGTTTCAGTCTGACTACCTGTTCAAATACGAGTCATTTGGAGAATGCCATGCCGGCATGTTGCATTGTAGCTCAATGGCTAAGAACAACCGGAGGAGTGCGAAAGAACAATGGTTCAAATCCCAACTATAAATGGATTGATTTTTTAAAATTACTCTACCCATTCAGATACGAGTCATTTGGAGAATTTAATGTCATGCCGACACGTTGGCTATGGTAGCGAAATGGTTAAGAGCAACCGGACTGAAACCGGGAGATCATAGTTCAAATTCGGACTATGTCATTGAACTTTTCAGTCTGACTACCTACCCAAAACTTGTCCTACACATGGTAAGTGTGGAAGAACAATAATTCTTGTTATTTGTTCAAATTTTCCAATATCAGATATTTCCAATAACTTTCGTAAATTTATTATCATTTACAATGTACTGTATTTCCAAATTTTTTTAGCAACTTGGAAATTACGAGGATGGGTCAAAAAGTAATGCCTCCTGTTTTTTTTTCTTAAATAAGTAAGTTATGTGAAAACTTTGAATTTGGCGCAATTCTTCAAACCTTCTCCAATCCCCTGCAGTAGTAACTTCCTAAGCCAATAGGTGGCAGCACTGTATCCTCTTGCAAAATAGCTGACATCGACATTCGTATTAGACAGCGTTCTGTGATTGAATTTTTGACTGCGGAAGGTGAAACGCCAATTCGCATTCACGAAAGGCTAAAAAATGTGTTTGGTGAAGCAACGGTGGATGTCAGCACTGTTAGACGATTGGTTCATCGCTGTAACGAAGCTGAAGGGCAAACACCATTGGCAGATGAAATGCGACGCGGCAGGCCTGTGACTGCAGTGACTCCATGCAACATTCAGCGAGTCGATGGCATAATTCGTGGTGATCGCCGGGTAACAACAGGTGAATTGTGTCGCATTACCTCCCTCAGTAAAGGCAGAGTGATGACGATTATTCAACAAATGGGTTACTCAAAAGTTTGTTCACATTGTGCATCAGAATATTAGCCGCCCAAAACAAAGAAACAAGGAAAATAATAGCCTCCGAACACTTGCAGCGCTTCAATTTGGAGGGAGAGGAGTTTCTGGAACAAAATTGTTACTGGAGACGAAACGTGGGTTCATTTTTTCGAACCTGAATCAAAGAGGTAGTCAATGGAATGACATCACACAACGTCACCGAAGAAAAAAAAATCAAAAGTCAGCTTTCGGCAGGGAAAGCTATGGCGACAGAGTTTTGGGATGCAGAGGGTGTGCTTATGATTGATTTTTTTGGAGCAGGGATGCACAATAAATTCCTTCCAATACGTCAGAACTCTCAAAAAGCTGAAAGCACGTCTTCGCCGAGTTCGCCCAACAAAAACTATGGCGGATGTTCTTCTTTTGCATGGCAATGCAAGACCACACACCAGCCGTTACACCACTGCAGACATTGAGAAATTGGAATGGCAAGTCTTACCTCACTCCCCATACAGCCCTGACCTGGCCCAATCAGACTTCCATCTGTTCGGGCCGCTAAAGGTAGCTCATCGTGGGATTCATTTTGAAGATGAGGAGGCTGTGAAAACGTCCGTGCGTCAATGGCTTAGGAAGCAAGACCGTGTGTTTTACCACACTGGGATACATGCCCTAGTGGAAAAGGACGGAGATTATATTGAATAGTGACAAATTAATCGTCAATATTGTAGTGTTCAAGCTATGTAAATTGAATTAAATTTTCTTGGCAATTAAAAGAGAACAAAAGGAGGCGTTACTTTTTGACCCACCATCGTAGTATTAGGATGATTTCTGCAAACGTTTATTGGAGTAGTATTAAGTAGGAAAATAAGCATTTGTAAGAATATTTTGTACTAAAGGACAAAGCCATGTGAATGCAACGTACTTTTTGTTCTTCTATATTTAAAATTTCGGTTCCGGACCTACAAGTGCTTCATGGGTTTTTCCATATGCACAGACAACAAAAAACGCGACGCACTTACTTAGCCTTCTGTGAACTCCACACCCTTTTCTAAATAGACAGAGAGACAGACAAATAAAAGAGGTTCAAACAGCTCTGGAAGCTCACAAAGACTAACGAAGGCACTTTGCTCCAGTAAATTACAACAATTTGTGCTTTGCTCCGTCTGTACCTCACCCACGTATCGCATCCAAGCAGACGTTAACGAAATCTTCTCAGTCGATAAAGACGCTGTCTGTTATCGATTCCTTTGTCGACGTAGGCTAAGTAGTTTATGTCTTTAATATGACCAAATATTTGCAAGTAGGTGGTGCTGCCCGAGTTTCTGTGTATTGGAGTTAATGGGATCAGTCGCTTTTCTCCCACAAAGTAAATATTATTCTCGATTAAACCAACTCTGCTTTTTTTTACCCCGCAGGCGTTCTTGTTATTGCGAATGTAAACTCATGCAAATTTAATTTTGCACAACTGCGTTACCAAGAACTTGGAAAGCAGCGAACAGAAATCCTTTTCCTGACATCCTTAGGGAATATTTCAGTACTTCTATCGAGTAATATAACTCTGTTACTTTCTCTGGCATCTAGTCACAGTGGGTAAATAAAATATTATATTTATGTAGCTGTTACCAGATGGCCCAAAACACTTTATCTTACTCGTAATAGTTGACTTCCCTGGCATTGCAGGGAGACACTCCATACCCAGTGATGATTTAACCTATTTTATTCAACTGTAGCACCTGCATTCTTTGTGAAAATATCAGGCAAAGATTAATAACAGTAGATAGTTTAGTAAACAGGTTTATTCAAGAAGTAATTACACTAATTATAAACGAACATTAAGATTAAGTAAGTTAAAATGATTTTATTATTCCAAAGAGTATATTAATCACATATTATATTTGATATGGCAGTCTGATGACCCTTAAATAATAAAGTGAAGAGGCCGAAAGTAGAAAAAGGTAGTAGCTGACCAATAGAGTGTGAGGGTGGCCTGTCTACCTCGTATTCCAAAGGTCTTGAGTTTGAATCTCGGTTAGGGGAGTTACTTGAATAAGCTTTCTTTTTATCCCCGAGGTTTTCTAAGCTAAAGAGCCGTGAGCGAAAAAATAGTGATAATGAATAATTATTTAAGGGAAATTAATTGTTCTTTCACACTGGCCGTGTGTAGGCTAAAGTATGGAAAGATAGAGTTAGACTGAAAAATGCAATGCCATAGCCGGGATTTTAACCACGGATCTTCTGTTTGCCATCCAGCCGCTCTAACCCTTGAGTTACTATGACCAACGTGCCGATATGACATTAAATTCTCCAACTGACCTGTGTTCTTCCCGGTAAACCACTTAAGAGTTCTCATAAACACATGAGACTACTACCTTAATGGCGACTTACAACGTGTAAGTACCAGCCTGGGCTTACACGTTGTAAGTCGCCATTGAGGTAGTTGTCTCATGTTTTTATGAGAACTCAAAAGTGGTTTACCGGGAAGAACACGAGAATTTTGTCATATCGGCACGCTGGCCATAGTAGCTCAAGGGTTAGAGCGGCTGGACGGCAACCAGAAGGTGCTATGGCTTTGCATTTTTCAGTCTAGCTCTATCTTTCCAACAATTATTTAAATAACTAATAAATAATTATGTATAAAAACAATTAAACTTCATATAATTCAGAACTTATGGTTACTTTAAGCAAAAGGTTAAATAAATGCACACTCCATTAGGTTAAGAGGTATGTTTAAGAGAGGTTAAAATTGAAGGGAGGGGGATGGACGCCAACTGACCTCAGGTAGAGCTACAATATTGGTTGTGATATGGAAATTATGGATCAGTTAAATAAATTTAACTTTCAATAAAATTAAATATGAATAATTTGTATATTTGTGTTACATGTTAAAGAATTTTAGATTTGGCAGTATATTATAAGTGCAGTTGGTTCGGGGTAAGATATAAGTAAATATGATAATTAGCGAGGGCTGGTTGTCAGGCGATTAGGAGAACTGGTTAGATAGGTTACATTACTGTCCGGCCGTTGTATCTCCGGCTCTGACGTTTTGCGATTGCAAGAGGTGGAGGGGGAAACCTAATAGTACCAACATACAGTAATGAGCAATTGAAAACATATCCTCAAAATTATATTTAGAATGAAAATATTGTACTACATTACCTTTAAAACACTGAAATACAATTTACAATTTCATCATAATGCAATATATTTATTACAACACCACTCTATTCGAATATTTCATTCACAACTTTCACACACACACTAACTACATCTGTTGGTAGTACTGGGAGTCTCTACATCCGGTGTCGTGGTCAGGAAGTTAAAACTGTCTGCTAGCGCCAATCAGCATTGTCGCTGTGTGGCCTTACCTTCCCCGCTGCGTCTGCTGCTACTCTGCCTTTGGTATCAGCCACTATGGATGTGACCTTAGCAGCCTGGATCCCGGTGGTCTGGTCGCCTAGTAGATTGCTCTAGGAGTTGACTATTCTTTGCCCTGGCTAGTCATTAGAGCTGAGACCACGCTATCTACAGGGTATGCGTGAGATAGGTTGACGAAATAAAAACAACACAGTTCATAGTATCAGCTTTACTATTCAGTTCGTTTCGTGCTTACAGTTCACCAGGAGTTGCCGCCGCGTTCAGATCGAATTACTCTAGATTTCCACTATCACGTTAAAACTATACTGAATTGCTGAAATCTATCGCGATGGAATAAATTACTAACACTGATTTGAAAGTATACTTCGCCGCTTAATTCACTGCTGGGAGATCTTGTTCACTTAATAAGATTCTCATTACTGATTATACTTCTCGGCGCAATCCAACGTTTGTGTCCCCGGCAGGCAAAACACGTCTACACTGTATCACGTCTCAGACTAGAAGACCGACGCTAAAACCTAATATTCCTTACCAAAACAGATATAGCCTCGCCTCCAGCTGGATTTCTCTGAAAAACTCTAGTTAGCGAGCTACAACCACGCGGACGTTTCCCCGAAATACTGGTTTGGGCCAGGTTTGGACCGGTCTACTAATTACCCAGGTAGCGACCCAACCCGTGACCACAGCCTTTCGACGGAACATTTTTCATCCATGTAGACCAGCAACTTTATTATATAGCTCTGGGTTAAAATACTTATTCGCATTCTAGTAATTGAATTTAAATGCTGTTGCTTCGTTTCATGAGCTTATCCATCTGTAATCTTCATTATCTTAAATTCTTTCACCTTACTTCCTCATCATAATTTAATTATCATTTTATTCATTGTTAAAATCGTATTCAATCATACGGCTGATAAATACGGCATCAAACTGCCCCCGTTTCATTATTTAATTATCCCATAATTTAAGAATGGAACGTCCTTGCCCGAATAACATTACTATTATTATCAACAACTCCACACGTCGGCAACTCTGGTTCACTTTACAATTTTCTTTGCATTTCAGCTGCGTTACATACAATCATAGTGACAAAATTTATAATACTAGTACATAATTTCTTTTTGTTTTCAACACTTCACATTATAAACATCTGAAATAATCCAATACATATTAGTTTACCATACGATATATACACTCCACTTCGGAAAGTTTTACATTTTCTTGCGTCATACCACGAACGTTTACATCGTATTAGTTATGAACTACTTAAAACTTAAGCTAGTTTACAAAATCTGTTTGTCTTCTGATTCTATATAAAGGTGTAATTTGCCAAAAGTCCTTGCACCTTCTTGGATTTGTAAATTGTTTTGGTACTCAGTTTTGTTGCTTTGAGTTGGTTATTTTCATAGGATTCACTGCACTTCCACTTCACTTTAAAGTCTTAAAAGTACTTATCACCACAAGTTTTTTTTTTTTTTTTTTCACAATTTCGATATTTTGTGATTGGATACCATTAAGATTATATAAATTTGTTCGTCTGAATTCATTTTCATTAATAGAGTTGTATACATTTTCATCTATACCTTATCCTATATGCCTCTGCATGATTATTTGTTTATGTCCGGTACGGACGGAGAAGTTGTTTGTGCCACCTACCCATGAGTTTTCTATTTACCGCATCTACTATTTCAAATGTATGTTCCCCAAATTTTTGAATAATTTCCCCAGGACCTTTATATAGTAACTCCATGCGCTTGTTTCTGTTCTTCAAGGCACAGGACAACTTGTGATCTTTAATTAATACTAGATCACCTATATCTGGGTTCCATTTGTGCCTTCTTCGTTTTCTCTTCGATTTCCTCTTTTCGGCCTTCTCCTTTATTCTGTCGAAAGCTAATTTAGCTCTTTGTTCTTCACTTAGGGTCTCATATTCAATACTTACTTTTTTTTCAATTTACTTAAAGATGGGCTCGGGTTCTTCGTTTAACATAAGTGTTACGGGTGCAAATCCTGTAGTCACATTAATGGTGTTATTTATTATCTTTTCAATGACTGGACAGTATCTTATCCAATCTTTGTGATTCTTATGTGCCAGTATCCTGAAATAGATCCCAATATCGCGTAGTACTCGTTCCGTCGGGTTTCCTGATGGAAAATAGGATGAGCAATAATATAATTTTATTCCGTGATCTGTGAGGGTTCCTTTAAAGCATTTACTCCGATGGACGGTCGCGTTATCAGACAAGACCGCTTTTACTGGTCCGTATTTCGGCATATAATCATTCACTATCTTCCCTACACAAGTCCTGCTGCTTATGTTTCTTACGGGGTATATTTTTACATATTTGGTGAAGACATCATGAAGTACAAAAATGTATCGGCACCCAAATTGACCTCGAGGTAATTCTCCGTGAGCGTCCACTGTGACTAGCGCATTCTTTTCATCTCTTAAAATCGCTTGAGGTTCTGAATAGAATTTCACATTGAATGGTTTCGCCCGTTGGCACATGTCGCAAGTTGAACATATTTTCCGTACTTTTCTGGCTAAGTGTTTTATGTAGCAGTGTTCACTTATTACCAAATTTAGTTTCTCACTGCCGGTATGTGCTAAGGCTTTGTGATATGCGGTAATTAACCGGTTTTCGATCCCTCTCGGAATCATGACTTTCCACTTCGGTTCTGTCCGTCCGTGAAACTTGTAAATTTTTCCGTTGTATATTCCAATGTTCTCCTTTAATTCTGCTGTGATCGGTGACGCCTTTTCTCGAATTTTCTTCAATTCTTCGTCTTCTTCCTGGAGCTTCGCCAAGTTTCTTAAGTCTTTCGTGAGTGATCTTCCTTCCATTGTGTCTAGGTACAAGATCGTGACCTCGTGTTTGTGGTCGTCGATCGTGTCCGGTATTGGGTAGTTTGTCTTCATTCTGGATAGCAGGTCGCTGAAGATATTATGTCTCCCCGGAACATGACGGATTTCTATTTGGTGTGACGTAATCTCGTGCACATATCTCGATATTCTTGTACTGGTTAGCTTGCAAGAGTTCATAAAGGCCAGACTCACATGATCGGTATACACAATGATGGGGTTGTTGTAAACATATTGTCGTAATTTCACCAAGGCAAAATAAATCGCAGCTATTTCTTTCTCAGTCGTGCACGCTCGTGCTTCAATTTTGGATATTCCTCTGGAGGCTACTGCTATTAAGTGGTCCGTTCCATCTTCATCCCTTTGGGTCATTATCGCTCCGTATCCCAATCCCAACGCGTCTGTGAAAATAATGAACGGCAGATTTTCCCGGGGTTTTCCAGCAAAATGGAAGCTGCGAATAATCTTTTCACGCTCAGAAAGGCCTCTTCTTCATCCTGCGTCCATCGCCATTTTTCATCTTTCTTCAACAACTGTCTCAAAGGGGCTACGACAGTTGCGAAGTCGAGAATGAATCTGGATTGATAATTGAGGATTCCGAGGAATCGACGTAACTGCTTTATATTCTTCGGAGCCGGAATTTTATTTATGCTGTCTATCCGTTCCGGATTTGGTCTAATGCCTTCCTGGGAGATGACATAACCTAGGAACTCGGTTTGATTGACGAAGAAGGCAGTTTTACTTGGTTTAATGGTCATGTTGGCAGCTTTTAACCGGTTTAAAACGTAATCAAGGTGCTTCAGATGTTCACCAATTTCTGACGAAAATATTACAAAGTCGTCCACATATTGAGCCACGAATTTCTTTATGGTTTCTCCAAAAATAGCATACAATGCTCTCAACAATGCGCCTCCGCTTGTGTTCATTCCAAATGCGCAGACGGTAAACTGGTAAAGAATTCCAGAATGTAAAAATGCAGCAAATTTTCTCAATTCTCTCTTAAGTGGAATCTGCCAGAAGGAGGCGGTCAGGTCTAAGGTAGAGAAGAATTTTCCTTTGTGCAACTTGCTCAACGTTGCATCCACGCTCTCGGGTCTAAATCTGTCTGGTTTACAATGCTTGTTTAGCTTTCTTGCGTCTAGTGTTATTCTAATTTTCCCACTAGATTTGCTTACTATGCACAGGGGGTTCACGTATATGGAGTCTGAAATTTCGATAACCCCGTCTTCTAGCATATCTTCTATCACTTTATCGACTTCTTCCCGAATAGCGGATGGTATGGGTCTCGCTTTATGTGTAAACGGCTCTATGGGCATCATTTCGAAAGAGTGAATATATTTCGTGCATCTTCCTGGTTTATCCGAAAATACCTCCTGGTGTCGTACTAAAATTCTAAATAATTCTTCTTTCTGCGCTGTGTTCAGGTAGTTAGCCTGACTGACTTTTTCTCTGAACAAATCTCCCAAGTTTTCGTAGTTTTCCGCCTTGCGGTACAAATTTGCAGTCTCATAATTCCAATTCCTGGCGGGATTTTCTCGGGGTTCAGCTTCCACATATTCCCTAATCGTTCCAACATCTTCATCATACATCTCATTGTTACTCAATTCGGCAGCATATTCTTCGACATTTATTTCGCCAAGCTCCATTGCTCCAATTTTTATGTACTCAACAAAGAATACGTCTCCCCGGATTTCATCTTCACGTTCATCTCGTACAACTTCCTCTGAACCGCTATCGTCGACAAATGGCACCACTACTGTTTCTTGCCCTGTTTCTAACTTGACAGATCTATTCTCGAAATTAACAATGTCTTTCCATTCATACAGGCAATCACATCCTATAATTATGTCGGTAACGAGTCTGGGTACGACCAGGAACAAAACCTCAATAATTCTACCATTTATTTCTACGTTGAGCATGACTTGAAATTTCACTCTTTCTTTCCTCTTCCCTACAGCTAGTGAACAAAATATACCGCTTACTGGTAAAGACATTATCTTCAAACCCCGGTTGATTAGTTCTTCATAAAACTTTTGCGAGCACACTGTGCTGTTAGCTCCAGTGTCTATTATTGCAGTGTCCGGAATTCCGTTAATGGCAACTGCTATTCGTGGTGGTTCAAACACTTTGTCACTGTCTTCACTTCTGTTCCTCAGATTGGTTTCCTTCTGTAACATCATTTGCCCTCTGACGATCTTATTTTTCGCATACAGTTCACATAGTTTCCTCCCAGTCTTCACTGAAGGCGCGTTTGACTGGGTACATAGTTTCCCTGAGTCTTGCTGTAAGCTCCAGTTCTCGTTGCGTTCTGTCCTTCCAACTTTGCTTCCTGAGAAGGATGGCCGCGGTTTTCGAACACTTGCCTGGTTACTTGTAGGGCTTCGGCCCTTTCTCCATTTATCGGCGAATTTATACCGCTCCTGCTCCTTTCTCCGTGCTGCGGCGACTTTGGCCTAAATTCTGGAATGTTGTCGACCCTCCAGTAACCATTTCCCGTGCTCCGTTCTCCCTGCCTGGGTGACCTCGGCCTAACTTCTGGTACATTGTCGACTTTCCAGTAGTCATTTCCTGAATGTCTTCTTTTTCTCTCGTTCCATCCTCCTCGGTTCCTTTCGTGTCTCGCCGCGTTTACGTAAGGTACTTGTACATTTCTGTTTCGGTCGTGCCCGTTGCGGTTCCTCTGGTTGCGGTCAAAATTATTTCGGCCTCGGTTCTCCCACTGCGAATTTCCTCCTCTGGGTGCGGGACCTCGGTATCTATCTCGGACATCCTGGTTTTGATTGTAATTAATATGTGCCCCTTGCCCGAAATTATTTGAAATTTCCCTTTCGTTGCTCGCTCCAGGCCTAGCGAAACTTTCATTTTTATTCTTTGATTCGTTTGTCTCCGATGCCAACAGCAAATCGATCATGGTGGCGACGTTTGTGGGTTTAGCTATAATTAAATAGTTCTGGAGTGCCTCTGGGAAGTGTGTCGTGATAATGGCGATTAATTCTTGCTCACTCATGGGTGGATCCAACATTTTAGATTTCCTAGCAAGTTTCGTGAAATAATTAACCATCGACTGATCAGTTCTTGGGTCATACTTTCCACTACTCAGTTCTAATCTTATGCTAGACTGCCTGTTATGTCCCCAGTATCTGTTCATGAATAAACTTTCAAAGGTCCTGAAGTCATTATTATTTCCCATTGATACCTCTAACCAGTTAGCTGCATTTCCCTTAAGGCATTTCCTAACAATTGTCATGCAATACTGTTCAGGAATACACTTTACAGAAAAATATTCATGCAGACTCCTCATAAAATCCTTAGGATTATCAGAATCCTCATGTTCAAACACTGGTGGCACAATTTCATTTAAGATGTGGTTTGGCCATTGCATTTGACCACCACTCCTTTCAACATGTACATTATTACCTCTGGGTTCATAACTGGAGGTACTTGGACCCATATTAAGCATCGAAATGTCGGCTGAGGCACTTTGTCTCGCTTCGTTTCGTGCAGAGCTTTCACTTATCTGACTAGCATTAGAATTAGGTTCAGTTACACACAACCTCAAATTTTCTAATGTTTCCTTCATTCCATTAATTTCTGTAGCTACCTCTTTCATTTGTTCATTTATTTCGTCTACACCCCTACCTTGCCTTCTAATTTCCCTTTCTGCTTGTTCTAATCTACTTCTATTTTCCCCTGATTCTTGGCTAGCCGTTTCTCTAATTTGGTCTAATTCCTTGCTAACTATTTCCCTCTCTTTTTCAAATTGCTTTGCTACGTCCTCTCGCAATTTCTTGTATTCTCTGCCTGACTTCTCACTTACTTGATTACAAACTTCGATTCTTATACTTTCTATTTCCCCCCGTACTTCAGTTCTAACTTGATTGATTTCCCCTCTAACCTCTGCTTGACAGGTTTCTAATGCTTTCTGCTGACTTTCGAGCTTCCTAACCAAATCTTGCTGTCCTGCCTCTAATTTTTGACTAGTACTTTCTAGTTTCTGGTTAGTACTTTCTAATTTCTGACTTAATTCTAGGTTATTACTTTCTAACCTCTGAGTTAATTCTTGGTTGGTACTTTCTAATTTCTGACTTAATTCTACGTTATTATTTTCTAACCTCTGAGTTAATTCTTGGTTGGTACTTTCTAATTTCTGACATAATTCCTGGTTATTACTTTCTAATTTCTGGTTCGTACTTTCTAATTTCTCCATTATCGCTTTCATCATGGCTACCATACTCACATTCGTATCTGAGTCATTTACATCTACTCCCTGGCTATTATTAGTTGTTTCCTTAGCTACACTAACCTGTACAATTTGATTGTTACTACTACATTCTGTATCCCTTCCTACGTTATTTTCTAGACCCTGAGCATTATTACTTTCCATTGTGTTTTCTAATCTATTCTGTATATTCTGAGCACTTTCTCCTATTTCTGCTACTTTCTCTTTAACAATTTGTATAGTACTCCCCTGCACGTCCATGCTTTGTGAATTTGACCGACCTTTCACCTTTCCGTTTCTTAAAATACTCTCCATCAGTTCACTGCAACAACGACAACAACACTAAAATGTTACACTCAGTACCTTTGGTTTTCTGCTGGAGCTTCCGACGATCCTGATGATGGTTGCTTTTCGTCTCTCGAAGCCCCACGTTGGGCGCCAAGTTTGTGGCCTTACCTTCCCCGCTGCGTCTGCTGTTACTCTGCCTTTGGTATCAGCCACTATGGATGTGACCTTAGCAGCCTGGATCCCGGTGGTCTGGTCGCCTAGTAGATTGCTCTAGGAGTTGACTATTCTTTGCCCTGGCTAGTCATTAGAGCTGAGACCACGCTATCTACAGGGTATGCGTGAGATAGGTTGACGAAATAAAAACAACACAGTTCATAGTATCAGCTTTACTATTCAGTTCGTTTCGTGCTTACAGTTCACCAGGAGTTGCCGCCGCGTTCAGATCGAATTACTCTAGATTTCCACTATCACGTTAAAACTATACTGAATTGCTGAAATCTATCGCGATGGAATAAATTACTAACACTGTTTTGAAAGTATACTTCGCCGCTTAATTCACTGCTGGGAGATCTTGTTCACTTAATAAGATTCTCATTACTGATTATACTTCTCGGCGCAATCCAACGTTTGTGTCCCCGGCAGGCAAAACACGTCTACACTGTATCACGTCTCAGACTAGAAGACCGACGCTAAAACCTAATATTCCTTACCAAAACAGATATAGCCTCGCCTCCAGCTGGATTTCTCTGAAAAACTCTAGTTAGCGAGCTACAACCACGCGGACGTTTCCCCGAAATACTGGTTTGGGCCAGGTTTGGACCGGTCTACTAATTACCCAGGTAGCGACCCAACCCGTGACCACAGCCTTTCGACGGAACATTTTTCATCCATATAGACCAGCAACTTTATTATATAGCTCTGGGTTAAAATACTTATTCGCATTCTAGTAATTGAATTTAAATGCTGTTGCTTCGTTTCATGAGCTTATCCATCTGTAATCTTCATTATCTTAAATTCTTTCACCTTACTTCCTCATCATAATTTAATTATCATTTTATTCATTGTTAAAATCGTATTCAATCATACGGCTGATAAATACGGCATCAGCTGTTAGGCGTGGCTCCCGAACCCAACGCCGTGTTGCCAGGTTAAATTTGTTTGAGCCACGTGGCCTAATAGCGGCTTGCACTGGTGAACCTTCTTTGGTATATTTTTCGTGCGTGAATTCCGATTTTTAGTGTTCGTAAGTCCTATTATTATCGCTATTATAATAATATGGCTACTGGTTCGTGAAATATGCAAATACATGAAATATTTAAAATACGCATTGTTCCTCTGCTTGAAATTCCCGCTAAGGAACTGGCAACAGCCTGCTTCGCCCTCTCGAGAAATGTCAGAGCCGGAGATAGAACGGCCGAACTGTAGTGAGGGCCAAATTGCTATCCAAAGTTGCCAGGTTAGGTATAGCAGGCTAGCGTGGAATATGTGAGAATATTTCTTAGAAATTGTTAGAGAGAATTTGGGGTGGAAAGCAGAAACTTTCGGCTGCGTAGAAATGAAGTGGCAGTATCATATTAGAGGCTAGTAGTGGGTAGATATAGTCAATCTGAAAAATGCAATGCCATGGCCGGGATTTGAACTACGGATCTCCTGGTTTCCTTATTATTGTAAGACATTGTGGGGGAGGGAGAAGTACATAGATGTTTGTAATAAGTTAGGGCGAGAAGGATTTGCCTGGGCAAGGTCAGGAGTTAGAAATTTGAAAGGATATGAAAAGGATACAGGGAAATGCCCAATGTGTGGAGAAGAGGATACAGATTGGCATAGTATACTTTACTGCAAACAAACAAAGATATGGAGAGAAATTTGGCAACAGAAGTGGGACAGTTTTAGGGATGGGAGGAGGTATTAATAATAAAAAAATTTATTGGTAAAAGGAGAAAAGAATGTAAGAAATATAGGTGAATATCTGGGGAAAGTTAGAGAGAAATGGTAAAGATTGATGAAGAATAGATAACAATTAAGGGCTGGAAAACTAGAAGGAGGGATACAAGGGAGAGGAGGGTCATCAATACACGGAAAACCAGGGGTTATGTTTATGGACACCGAGACTTGAGGCAAGCAGGTAGAAGGGTATGTTAAATGTGAATAAGTCATTTTGTTATTGCGTGAAAGAAATGTTATAAATGTCAATGTATCAATGAAATTGTATGTAGAAGAAAGATGAGAAATAAATACAAATACTATTGTAAGTACTTAAATCCCAGACTTCATAATTAAACACCTATCTATTTAAGTAATTGATGAAATTTAATCATTTCTTCACACTAGCCGTATATAAGCTAATATTTTGGATAGAGTAAACCTGAAAAATTCAGTGCCATGGCCGGGAATTGAACCCTAGTAAACGTAGTGGTTTACCTCGAAAATATATGAGTCAATTTGAGAATTTAATGTTAGGACGGTACGTTGGCCATGGTAGCTCAATGGGTAAAAACGACTGGACGGAAACCAGGAGATACGTGGTTCAAATCCCATCCATGGCATTGAATTTTTCAGGTTGACTCTATCAAAAACCTCAGCCTATATATGGCTAGTGGGAAGAAAAGATTAATTTCCATCAATTAACTTTAATAGCAGTGGGGTACATACAGCCATTGGAATAAAAATGAAATAAAATCTTCATATCTTATAGCCTGGTCTCTGGAATCTATACCAGTCCTTATTACGCAAACTCTATTTTTACCTTTATTCGATTTTCGAAACAAATGACAGTCTTTTACAAATTTTGAAGATGTAATCTACCTGCTACCTTAAATAATTAACTAAGCCTATAGGTTACAGGATTACAAATCTACTCATCTAATCCTTCTTCAGCTTCGTTTCTACTCCAACAGTATAATTCAAATCTACATTTGTATTATAGATTTAATTAGTATAACAAACTACAAAAGTCTATTTCCTAAAATTTTAAATTTCCTCTTCTGGAACTGGTATCCAAAGCTTCCTCCTACTGGTATCCATCTACTAAAGGTACTGACATCAGTAAATGGAACTGGTTCGTCAGTTCCAGGTATCCGAGTTGTCATCTTTCCTCTTCTGCATAATCAGTTGTCTGTCCGCTTTGATTCTCTATATATGTACCTCCTCTGGCTCTCCTGAGATTCTCCTTCTTTCGGTGGTTTCTGCTCTTCTTTCCGACATCCATAACTGGCGTCTTCTATTCATCGGTAATGAATCATAAATTAGATCTTCTCAAGTCTGGTAATCTATCTTCCTTTATTGCCGAGCTTCGTTGTCATCCAGATATCACACTCTTGCAGCTTCCCTTGCTTATATTAACACGAATTTTTTGTTTTATACCAAAAGCTATTCTCCGGTTGGGAAGCACAACTTTTTTATTGAAAGATGAACTAGGTATCCTTGACAATAATTTGAGAAGCGAATACCTGGACTAGTGGGAGGTGCATATACTTCGAAGTTGCAGAAGATTGTTTATTCAACGAAATCCTGGATTTGAAGACATGAAAATCATAAACTTAGCATTGCATGGAGAAAAGTATACAGTAAAGCTACCCATAGAACCTGCTGTACTGGCATCAATGGTCTACGCTCCAATGAAAAGTTCTGTTGAAAGAATACTTTCGTCATAAAAGAATGTGTTGCATGAGAATGGGAAATCGGGTATCTATCTATTGTCATGCCAAAAAATAACCTACAAAGCAAACAGTTGATGAATATCTTTGGCAATGTACACTTCTATGAAATAAGTTCATGAGTAACACTTATAAATAAGTAGCAGAAATCTAAAATTATAATTAAAAGTATTGATAAGCAAACAAAAAATTTTAAAAACCGATTTTAATCAAGAAAATTCTAAAAATATTTTAAACATATAATAAACCTAAAGTAAAGGAATATGTTACCCAAAAATCCGGGCCATAGTCTTAGGTCATTCTATACTCAAGATTTTGTACGCGTGGACATTGTTAAATGCTAAGCAAATTACACTGGGCAACAATGAAAAGGTTTTGGGCTTAAAAATGTGAATTTACATGTATTTCCATCTGCTGATTTCAAAAATCGCAATAAAAATGATAAATTAGCTCTTGTTTTGAAGAAAAAGTGACATTTCATTTTTTAGAATGAATATTTTAAACTTGGGAGAATTTTTTGGGGAATTGGCACACCTGTCAAATAACAAAACACAATCAGAGAGAAATTTTGGAAATTAAGTGATGCAAAAGTTAAGGAAGGCATTTTTGTCAGACCACAAATAAGAGAACTTGTAAAGGGTCCTGCATTTGAACAAATTTTGGAGGGGAAAGAAAAGGAAGCTTGGGAAGCCTTCAAGGGTGTCGTTCATGGATTTTTAGGCAACAAAAGAGATGACAACTACAAGCATTTGGTGACAGTGCTCCCGCAAAAATACCGTAACTTTGGATGCAACATGTCCCTAAGATCCATTTTCTCCACTCCCACCTAGACTTTTTCCCTCCTGGTTGTGGAGCTGTTAGTGATGAACATGGGGAGAGATTCCATCAGGACATTTCTGTTATGGAACAAAGATACCAGGGCCGTTGGAAAAAAGTAATGCTTGCGGATTACTGTTGGTCTTTGTATAGGGATTCTGCGGAACTCCATCACAAGAGGCAAGCTAAAAGACGACGAAGTCAATAGGCCACCACATGATTCTCTTCATACACGACTATCTGCGAAGTATTTTTCCAGCAATTTGGAACTCTTAGCATGTAATTACCAGTATAAAAAAGCAAATGCTCTTTCATTGTTGTTAGCATGTATTTAATTAAAACGTATCCTTTTTTCTGAATCCGTTAATATGTAATACTTCCACCTTGTGTATATCATAGAAACTAAAGCTAATACAAATTTTTCATTGTCATATTTGTTTTTCTCAACCCAAAATTAGTAGGAATTGCATCATGAAGTGCTCGAAACATTCAAAGATTATTTTGTTTGTTGCCCAGTGTTATCAGACAATTAGTTTTTAGCATACTTTTTGTTAAAACTGTACGTTGTAGACGTGTTTCAATCTGTACATTACAGGAACAACATGGGAAGTAACTCCCCATTCCTCATGTAAGTGAAACTGTAGAAATATGACGGAAGAAAGCCACGTCGCCAGTGTTTTCCGTGATTCAACACCACCTGTTCGGTTACAATGACGGGACATAGAGGTCGCATTCCTTTCCGGATACATTTGTGGCGGAAACCAGTCCTGCCCACATTCACTCCAATTAGGATGTTCTGCCATATGTAATGCAGATGCTAATATAAACCACGGAAGTCTATTTCTTACAAATCAGTAACTAACTAATATATTTCAGTACTTTTTTTCTTTCATTTATTTAAATTCCTTCCCCAAAATTAAAAGTATCACACTGAACTTCTCAAACCTCATAAAGTTGGTTAATAATCTGATATTTAACACTCACAAGAACTGCTCTACTCATTATAAATATTCCTTAAATATATAGATGAACTTAAAGACAGCACTTATAGGGAAATTGGTAAGATTAGTGCAGTGGAATTGATGAAAGTGAATGCAAGTTTTTGCGACGGTGTGACTTGCGTATAGCACAAAATGGACAGCACTTCCAGCAGCTTTTGTCATTGGAGTACTGACTTGTGTAATTAATATAGGTAGCACAGTTAGTAAGTTACGTAGATTTTAGTTCACGAGTTAAAACTTCCAGTATCAGCGAGTAAGCGGGTAACTGCCGCGGCACGGCAACTGTTTTGGGCGTCGGGTCTTATAGTGATTTATGAAACACAACATGTACAGATAAAATAAAGGTAAGGTTACATTAGGGTTATTTCACCAGCCTTTAGGTATCGAATTTAATGGAAGTGTTCTGTTTTTGCATTCCTGTAGGTGATATTGGAGTACAGTTCTTTACATAACTTGCAGATGCAGTTGTTCCTGAGGTCGTGGTAGGTACCATTCATGCACATCTTACCGCAAAGCGTGTGTACAGGTGACGTAGCTGCAAGTTTGGTCCTTTCTAGGAGTTTGTTGTCAGTGTCTCTGCATTATCTCGCTTGGGATCTGTCTTGCTTTGCTGTGCCTCTCTTCAATGAAGGTATATGCCTGTGTATCTGGCAAATCAAAGTTGGTTCCTATAACATTTATGAAGAATGACTCCTGTGCTAGGATGTAATCGTCACTGTTTCTGGAGATTTTAAAATTGAAAGACTCCTTTTGAGGTTATCTCGTTTTGAGCTTTAAGTTTTTCAGTCAGATAGTTCCAAATTATATGTATTCTATGGAAAGATAGACTGAAAAATTCAATGCCATAGCCGAGATTTGAACCATGCATCTTCTCATTGCCGTCCAGCCGCTCTAACCCTTGAGCTACTATGGCCAACGTGCCAACATGATATTAAATTCTCCAACTGACTCTTATTTTTCTCGATAAACCACTTTGGAGTTCTCATAAGCACATGAGACAACTACCTTAATGGCGACTTACAACATGTAAGTACTTTAAGGCCCGGGCTTTATAGTTAACCACTATTAGGTCAATTAATGGAAATTAATTGTTCTTTCACACTGGCCGTGTTTAGGCTTAAGTATGGAAAGATAGAGTCAGACTGAAAAATTCAAGCCATAGCCGGGATTTGAACCTCGGATCTTCTCGTTGCCGTCCAGCCGCTCTAACCCTTGAGCTACTATGGTCGACATGCCAATAAATTCTCCAACTGACTCGTGTTTTTCCTCGATAAATTGACCCAATAGTGGTTAACTTTAAAGCCCGGGACTTAAAGTACTTACAGCATAGTAAGTCGCCATTAAGGTAGTTGTCTCATGTGTTTATGAGATTTCCTAGTGGTTTACCGGGAAAAACACGAGTCGGTTGGAAAATGTAATGTCACCTCGGCACGTTGGCCATAGTAGCTCAATGGTTAGAGCGGCTGGACGGCAAAAAGAAGATCCGTGGTTCAAATCCCGACTATGGCATTGAATTTTTCAGTCTGACTCTATCTTTCCATACTTTAGCCTACACACGGCCAGTGTGAAAGAACAATTAATTTCAATTTGTATTCTGTAAGTGGCCGTCGGCATGACTTAGTTTAAATAGTGCCATCGCAGTTGGAAGTGCTAGAAATTGTAATTCCGGTATACCATAGATACGTTTAGTTGCAGCTGCTGCCCGTTCTTCTGTGTATAGTGAGATCGTGGTTCCCGTAGTCTGGAGGGAGACACCAAGGTTGTTGGTTACGAACCCTAGGAGAGATTTAGCGCAGTTAAAATGGACTCTCTTTGCAAGTCTACCTTATCTTCTGAAATTCATTGCTTTGGTCTTGGAACTGTTGTTGGTTGTTGCCCATTTGCTCATGTTGTCCATTGCTCTTTGTAGATGCTCAGAGTTTCTGGAGCTATATCATCCGCGTACATAAGTAGTTTTACATTTGTGCTGATAGTATTGTCTATATATTGTGACTTTGTGGGTTCGTGAAATGAAAAGTCCAATTTCACCACTCAAAAATGTTCTTTATTTCCACCGACTTACAGTTTAACACTTGCCAATTACACAGAATTACGTGCTGCACACAATTACAATTCACCAGTTCGTCCGTTACAATTTCACTTGTACTCGCGATTACGTAAACTCCGATGCACGTACACAATTGCGCACAGTCTTCTCGTTCATTAACACGTCCTTCGCTAGCACGTCAAACACTGACACTCTTACACCAAGAACTGACTGTCTCCTCACTCACTAACTAACTTCGCTCACGGCAGCCCCTTTTTATAGGAATATCGCCGCCTTCTAGTTTCCACAGGAAGGTTCCAGTAGATGAAAGATCCCGTAATTTCGAGAGCACAGGTGGACAGAAACAGACGGCACAATGATGTTTTTTCTCCCAGCCATTGCCTGTCACCACTATAAGACAAACGAGGGGGGGGGGGCGTGGCTAACACGGACCTCCCCTGCATTCCGCTCTCAGCTGCTTCCATATGGTGTTCCAACGCTCGGGTGACAATATGTACATTCGCCGTCATTACGTTAAATAGGATCGGACTCATAGGCTTCTCTTATAGGGTTCCTCGTGTCTCAATGAAGTTAGCTATTTAATTGAACATAGCTCGCTTGCTTTAATGATATTCTACATTTTTGCTTAGTAACATTTTGCATACAGTAAAACCTCATTAACCCGGACCTCTTTAACCCGGACTAGTTTTGAAAGGGGAAAATGTATGTTTAGCGTAGTAAATGAATACTTGCTACTTTCAGTAGGTGCATTACTCGAATTCTCTTGCTAGCAGGCGAATTCATTTTACTCGCCCCACCTGCTTAGGACCAGGTTGGAAGAGAAACTTCGATAAAGTAATGGAGAAACTTGTGGCTTGTTGAGAAATTGTGTGTGATTTGCCAGAAAACAAGATTGAGGAAGAAGAAAAATAAGTGTTTGGGAAGATTTTATAGAGTTTTTTAAATGTACGTTTGCGTTCCGATATAGATGAAGACATTGGCAATGACGGAGGTCATAAATGATTTCAGAGGAAGGCATAACTGCATCATACAATGTTACTGTAAATGAAAATGAAGAGTATTCAGACAGTGTTGATGAACCAGCTGTGGTTATGATCTACGCTACCATAGAAAAATTGATGATTTATTTTGAGAGTTAATCCAAAACATTGTCAAATGAACTAATGTCAAAGCGGATGCGAGATTGCGCTGTTTGTAAGCGATACATAAAACTGAGACAGCAGAAGCTCACTGCCTTGTTTACTACCGACTAGTTTATAGTTGGAAAACCAACTAAACTCCATCAAAAATATTTCGTAATGCTGTAAAAGATTTTATCGTTTCCCGCCATTTCCCGGATAACCCGGATTTTTGTTAACTCGGATCGGTGCTGGTTCCCGTTGATCCGGGTAAACGAGGCTCTACTGTATCCCTTATGGATTACAAGTTGTACAAAAATCATTTAGAATGAAGAGAATTTCACAGACATTCCCAAACATTTCGCGATATGTATTTTATTTGTGATGCTAATCAAATTTTAATCAAAACCATTAAGTTATTTTTGGGAGATAAAAAATAAGGAAAAGAATTCCATGTAGAGGGTAGTTTGGTTAGGAAGATTTTCCTGAATATCTTCGTGTCACAACCTTGGGAGATGCAAATTATTATTATTATTATTATTATTATTATTATTATTATTATTATTATTATTATTATTATTATTATTATTATTATTATTATTATTATTATTATTATTATTATTATTATTATTATTATTATTATTATTATTATTATTATTATTATTATTATTATTATTATTATTATTATTATTATTATTATTATTATTATTATTATTATTATTATTATTATTATTATTATTATTATTATTATTATTATTATTATTATTATTATTATTATTATTATTATTATTATTATTATTATTATTATTATTATTATTATTATTATTATTATTATTATTATTATTATTATTATTATTATTATTATTATTATTATTATTATTATTATTATTATTATTATTATTATTATTATTATTATTATTATTATTATTATTATTATTATTATTATTATTATTATTATTATTATTATTATTATTATTATTATTATTACTATTATTATTATTATTATTATTATTATCATCATCATCATCATCATCATCATCATCATCATCATCATCGAAGGGGTAGAGCCAGAATGAAAAATTCAATGCCATAGCCGGGATTTACACCAAGGATCTTCTGGTTTCCGTCCAGCCGCTCTAACCATTTGAGCTACTATGGCCAACGTGCCAACATGACATTAAATTCTCCAACTGACCCGTGTTTCTCCCGGTAAACCACTAGGAGTTCTCATAGACACATGAGACAACTACCTTAATGGCGACTTACTATGCTGTAAGTACTTTAAAGTCCTGTAAGTACTTTACACTTATTATCATTATTACGATTATTAGGATTATTACTATTATTACTATTATTATTTTTTTCAGGCACTCTCAAATCTATATTAGCTTAACCGTAACTAGTGATGGGTGAATTCGAATGCAAAAAATCGATGTATTCGATTCTTGAATGTTCTCGAGATGTTAACGAAACCTGAATGTGTATTCGAATACACATGCAAAGTTCTCGTTTGCGTTTGTCCTGAGTATTGTTCTCGAATACTTGAAATGTTGTTTACATGAAGGTCGTTTTTATTTTTGTTGTTTTTCTGTATGTTTACACATACACACAGTACACATAAACATCATGCCCAAGGCGGGACTCGAACCCGCCACACAGCGGTACACCAGAGACATCCGCTCTAGCGGTAACCAAGGACTTGTTTTCGAATACAAGTAAATGTTCTCGATCTTTTTAAATAAAAAAGAATGCATTTACCTTGTTTTCGTCGTTTTTATTTTTATCTTGTTTTTCCGTATATATATATATATATATGTACACACACAGTACATAGGAACACTATGTCCAAGGCGAGACTCGAACCCGCAACCCTCTACGTAGCGGAACACCAGAGACATCTGTCTTAGCCACCCCGAGCTCATGCATCGAATATACACAAATGTTCTCGTTTATAGTATCCGAGAACTTGTTTTCGAATACAAGCAAGTGTTCTCGATTTGCAGCATGTGACATCATCCGAATGAAAGTTTCGATTCTTTAAAGTATTCTAATACAGTGTATTCGATTCTTAAAAGAATTGTATTTCGCCCATCACTGTAGCTGTTAAATGGACGTATATAGATAAAGAAAAAAAATGACATCACATTCCTTACAAAGTATGCAACACGCATTACTGGTGTAACGTTTCTTGCTGCACGAAACTTCTTCCTCTCAGTCAGGAAACAGAACAAAGGATCGCAATGTCTGTTCCTGGAAATAAAATAAAGAAGGCGGAGGAAACGTAAGACGCTTGTACCACGAAATGTAAGGCGCCGTCATCATGACAGAGTATTAATAACGACCTTGTCTGGAACCACGAAATCGACCTTGGGATTAACCACTCGGCCACCAAACTATGCATGCGTTTTTTTGCTTTCCTTACTCTGCCTCATCGAGAATCGTGCGGTTTGTCAGCTACTCTGTACCTCTGATTTCATGTACTTTTACTGTTTTATGCTTCGGATTCCTCTGCAGTGTTATCTTCCTTTTATGCTTCAAGCTTAATTGTCACACTATTTGTGTTTCTTAGGCTCACCACCGCTATGTACAAGTGAAATATTGAACCTCTGTCCCCTTCACTCCCTATGGCCGTATGTTAATGTTGCATTAAACCCAGAAGCCAATCTTCTCTGCCTTAAAAGCTACTGTCTACTGCACAGTTCGAAAAACTCGTTCGCAAAATGAGTATAAATGACAAAAACCTTTAATATTTCTTTAACTTATTAAAGTAAATACGAGGGCTGTTCTATAAAAAAAAAACTATCATAATTTTTACGTCATAACTTTTCCCAATAAAATTCAATCTTATATTCTGTTAACTTAATGTGAAACAAACACGCCGTAGTAGTTTCATTGAAGGAACTACTGGTTCCCGCCTGTGAGAACCAGGTAAGTTCAGACATGCTCAGTATCGCCTACCGCTGCAATGGAGGTAACATGCAGTTAAAGTTGATGATAGAGGAAGATCCGGAGTTTCTTTCAAACGTAAGCACTGCTGATGTATCACCAAGGCGGCCCGGGTTCGATCCCAGGCGACCGCAAAGTGAGATTTGTGGTGGGCAACACGGCGCTGGGGCGGGTTTTCTCCGGGATCTCCGGTTTCCCCCGCCATCTCATTCCACCGGTGCTCCATCTTCATCTCATGTATCATCAGTGTCATCGCCTGTGGTGTCGTATGTAGTAAAAGCGGGCGTTAAACACTACACATTACTACACTGATGGAACTTGGCTACATCATTTTGATCCTGAGAGTAAACAGCAAAGCTTAGTGTGGAAATCTCCTTCTTCACCAACCCCCCGCCCCAAAAAAAAAGCAAAAGTGATTGCTTCTGCTGGGAATGTTATGGTCATCTCATTCTTTGATATTCATGGAATGGTTTATCAGCATGTTGTACCTGCACACACATCAGAAACTGGACAATACTACAGGGATGTCCTGAAAACATTGAAAGTCCATATCAGGCGCAAAAGACCACATTTCCGCGAAGCAGGCTTGATGCTGCACCACGATAATGTGCGGCCGCATATTGTCAATGTTGTTGCTGATCATCTTGCAAAAATCAACATCTCTCACCCTTCCTATAGTCCGGATTTAGCCCCATGTGACCTTTTTCTATTCCCTAACATGAAGAAACACCTTCGTGGAAGGCATTATCTATCATCAGAAGCAGTGGTGAAGGCTGCGGAGGCGACTTTGAAGGATCTCTCAAAAATGGTTTCCAGCATGTCTTTGAAGACTGACAGAAACGCTGGGACAAGTGCATCGCATTCAGGGGAGACTATTTTGAGAAGGAGAATCAAAATTATGAGGATGAGTAAAGGTACGTTGCAAAAAAAAAAAAAAAAAAAAAAAAATGTGATCATTCTTTATTGAACAGTCCTCGTATATAAGTTCATCTATACACGATATATCTTCTCTCTAAGTATAAAAGTAAGCGACGAGAATGAAGAAATGGTTTGGAAAGTCAATTAAAACATAGAAAGATAGAGGAGCCTGAAAAATTCAATGCCATAGCCGGGATTTGAACCACGGATCTTCTGATCCATCCAGCCACTCTAACCACTGAGCTACTATGGCCAACATGCCGACATGACATTAAATTCTCCAACTGACTCGTGTTTTTTCCCGGTAAACCACTTAGGAGTTCTCATAAATACATGAGATAACTGTCTTAATTGCGACTTACAACGTGTAAGTATTTCATTAAAGGGAAATTAATTGACTAACTGTAAAGCCCGGGCCTTAAAGTACTTACACGTTTTAAGTCACCATTAAGGTAGTTGTCTCATGTGTTTATGAGAACTCCTAAGTGGTTTACTGGGAAAAACACGAGTCAGTTGGAGAATTTAATGTTTTCTCGGCACGTTGGCCATAGTAGCTCAGTGGTTAGAGCGGCTGGATGGCAACCAGAAGATCCGTGGTTCAAATTCCGGCTATGGCGTTGAATTGTTCAGTCTGACAGTATCTTTCCATACTTTAGCCTACACACGGTCATTTTGAAACAACAATCAATTTCCATCAATTAAAACATATTTGTTCCTTGTTTTTGTTTGACGAACCTGAAAAGAAAGAAAGTAAAACAAGGTTATTTTTAAGCATATCTTACAAATATACCAGTCAATTCGTTTGGTGTTTACCATAGTTTGTCTTAGTAGCCACGTGAATATAGAATTGGATATCTGAAAATCATAACCTAAACTTCCAAGAAGGATGGAAGGAATACCAATAAAATAGACGTTACAGAGAGTTGATTATGCTCCTAACAAGGGATAGTAAGGGAACTATCACTATGCTCACACCTGTACGCGGTGCAGAGTTTGATGACATCATCTCTGCTCTATGTGGGGTCAAGCATTGTACGGGAAGGATTCTTTATCCCTGAAGGGCAGCGGTCTACACATGTCATAAGTAAGGAGCTCCGGCACGAAGCTGATGGGGGATGTCCAGCACTTACTTGCAAGTGGTGGCATGCGGTACTTTCCAGATTTCAGTTTTGGGCGTAGCGGTTCTACTGTGCAGCATATGTTTGGTGCATGGCGGTCTGAGTACAGTGATAGTTTCCTTGTAAAGTGTGTTTAGTTAACGCATGTGCAGTTTGGAGTCAAAGGAACCTGAGCCTCCCGCCCACTAATGACCGTCATAAATCTATCTCCACTCTTCAGAAGTGGAACACTGCCGTTGAGGACCAATAGCAACCCTGATTTTCTCGAAGTGACAGTCGCATGTCTACTCCACGCGGAGTCTCAGTTGCCAAAGTTCCAACTTCCAGTTGATCTTTTTCATTAAGTGCAGAAATTCGTTGTGTGTCACGATGTGGAGACCGTAGGAGGGAAATGCAGTGGTAGAAGTAGTAGATAACTTTCAGTCACGTGAAAATAATCAAAGTGAAGACAGTGTGAATAACTGGGCCGAGTTATATTACTGAAAAAACCTAAAAAACCTAAAAAAAGTTATAACGGGAACTGTTTCTAAGCAAATTCAAGCGCTTGTTTTGAACACATATAAAGATGTACGGACAAATAATCTTGGTAAGGGGTCGTGCAATGAACCTGATGATCAATTCTGGGTATTCACAGAAATACAGTAAGAAATATTGTGACGAAAGGAATACCAAAGACGCCGATCAAGTGTGAAAACAAAAGGAAACGTTTCTCTAAAGTAGATAATTTCACATGCGATTTAATTCGTCGAGAAATTTATAGATTCTATGCAAAAGGGAGAGCTCCTACCTTAGACGAATTGGTTGCACATTTGTAAGAAATTTGTGATTTTCTTTATGGGCACTGCACTTTGCGCGGCCTCCTAAAGGAGCTGGGTTTCAAATACCGCACTTTGAATAAGATAAGGGTTATTGTGGAATCCAGTAGAATTGTAGCTTGGCCATAAGATAATTTATTTAGACGAAACCTGGTACGATACCCATGACGTATCGAGAAATGTGGCAACCTTGCAGAAAGATCTGGGAGTAGAAGGGTCGGGGGTTGTAAAACGATTATAAGGGTTCATCAAAGGCAGAGGCCGACGTGCACACGCGTTAACTAAACAGACTTTAAGTTCATCTGTCCTAAATCACACTGAATGCTTTCTGATACGTTCAAATAACAGCCAGGATTTCCCCGATTCCAAAGTGAAATTTTTTATTACCTTATTAGTAAGAAACTGGGTTACGGAAAGGCGACTACACAACTAAGTTCACTTATCCGCAGGTTCTTGAAGCAGAGTGTGCAAGAAGACGACTTTGTAGCAAACCCTGCTGTCTTGCAGACTAGTTCTGGTGAATCAACACACCTACAGAAACCGTCACCATATGAACACGAAGTTAAAGCAAATACAGTGATTTTATTTATTGACAGTCTTAAATTGCTTCAATTCTCAACATCCTATTTTATATTAGGTATGAAAAGCCACTCAAAATTGTTCACAGGCCTCTTACCAGACTTGAGTTTCTTTTAACTCTAACATGGGACCATTGGAGACTTCTAACCAATAGCAACGATTATTTCGGAAATAATTACTGACACAAACAATTTTATTTGACACAAATTGTCTTTTAAAGAGACCTCGTCTTTCTACCTCTTATGATTAGTCGTCTATGTAGAATTCTATTAAATTCGTTAAGAATGAAAAAAAGATTCACAAAATGTTTTAGATTAAAGTTAAAATACTATAAGTTAAAATATTATAAGCGCATCGGTTTATCAATCCACGCCTCTCAGTGATATGAAAAAAAAAACACCTGCTCTTAGACAGAAAAGTTTGTTAAATTCAATTTAATTTACAACACACTTTGTGAAACAAAAAGAATGAATATAAGTAGAAGATTTCACTTGGAGGAATTGAAAGGGAATAGGTGAATCTGACTTCGCTTACTCCAGAATGTCATTTGTTTACAGCGGGGCCTATGAAAAAGAAGCGAATTGATCTATACCAACGTTTTCCTTTGTTTTCGAAATGAAATCTCACGACTAACACTATCTAGTATTTACATATTTATTAGTATATATTACTACCCTTATAGTGAAATGAGCAAAATCGATACCATGACTGAACATAGGACATCCTTTCAGCCTAACCCTGATAGGTAACACAGCCTATTGCGTTAAGTACTAGGGAATACAGACCGTTTTGTGCTGTTCTTTGTATTTTCATTCTTCGAGATTGTTGTCTAAAATATGACAGACAAAGCACAGCAGATATTATTTGGTACATAAAACCTGTTCATTAATGAAACCTGAGACTCCTCTCAGAGAAAAGAATGTTGGAACGTCCTACTCATTGAACGGTGACGGACAAATACCAGTTCCATGTATGAATGTGTGGAATGTGCAGAGTCAAAGTCCGAACGTCCTTGAACGGTGATTGCCAAACGGATGTTAAACCTGTTAACTTTCTTTTGTTCGCCAGATGTAACAATTACATAGCTATACATTAACACCCGGACTGCTCGGAAATCACAAATTTCTTTTAATTTACATCCGTCAACGTTAAGTTATATCGAACGATATACAGAGGCCGACAGAAGTATTCGAGTAATATAAAATGTAACATTGCACTTAGTATAAATACTGTAACATTTATTTGGCAGCGTTGAATTGTTAAACATGTAAACATTAAACTTTTGTCTCGAAAACAATATTTAAAATATTACTCTGCATGTATTTATTACACAATCTCTACTGTACTTATTCTATTGTCCCTCTTATTGTAGGACCTAAGTATTCGAGCGTACCCAGCTGAACAGAGAGAAAGGTGGTTGCACGTACCCTACACGCCCCTACCACATAACAGTTATGTTTATGCTACGCCTCGAGACAGTGTGCCCAAAGTTATTCAGCCGATTGTGAACTCGCGGGTAATATGGGACGTAAAGGAGACAAGGGTGACAGAGAGGAATGTCGTTATAAATATGTACAAACAAAACAAATCTCTCTCTGAACTTGCCAAAACCATGAACAGAAGCAAAACTACAGTGTTCTGCACAATTCAACGCTTCAAACAGACAAATAATGTTGTAAATAAACCTAGAAATTGCGCTCCTTCTGAACTCACCACCAGAGACAGGAGGCAAATAATAAAAATGGTGAAGCAGAATTCGAGAGTCACTGCATCTGAGATTAGAGGATGCCTTCTGGCACTGTGGTTCACACTAGAACAGTTGAATGGGTTTTAAATTGTACTCAGTACAATGCCCGCGTTCCTAGGAAGAAACCATATGTTAATAAGGTGAATAAGAAAAAGCGTATAGAATTTGCTAAACGGTATGTGGTGAAACCAACAGAATTCTGGGATAAGGTTCTCTGGCCGGATGAGAGCAAATTCTACTTATACAAGAGTGATGGAGATCTTTAAGTGTGGAGACTGCCAAATACAGAATGGGAACCTAAGAACATGGTAGCTACAGTGAAACATGGTGTCAGTAGTGTGATGGTATGGGGCTGTATAGCTTTATCTGGCCTTGGGGAACTGGTGTTTATAGATGGGATCATGGACAATTTGAATACAAGAGGAATCTTGAAAACAATCTTAAAAAGAGTGCAGAGAAGCTGGCATTAGGGCATGATTATTACTTCCAGCAGGACAATGATCCGAAGCATACTGCTGAAATTGTAAGGCTTTGGATCGTGTACAACACTCCTCACACTTTGAAGACACTGCCCCAATCTCCAGATTTAAATTCTATAGAGAACATCTGGAAGGAACTCAAGGAGCGTGTGAGGAAGCATCATATCAGAGCAAGGACCATCTGAAAGAACTTCTTCAAACAGAGAAAGGAGAAATATGGACTCTGCAGTCACTAAACAACACATACAGACAATGCCCAAACGATTATCTGCAGTAATTCAAAGAAAGGGGATGATAACTAAATACTAGCTGTTCTGTGTTCGAATACTTATGTGCAGATGTAAAGTAACGGTTTTATTTCTTATTATAGTGCAAATTAGTTTCAGTTGCTATTTATGAGTTTATATGTTTAATGGAAGACTCAAGTTTATTTTTTACCAGTTGTATTTACGTATGCTTACTCTGCGTAGCTTTAAAATAATATAAGTAATAAATATGTTTACGTTCGAATACTTATGTCAGCCTCTCTATGAAATGGGTGAAATGATGCTCAAATAAATCCAGTCTCCATAAAAATTAGAGCTGCCTAATATTCAGCCTTCAGGATTAAAAAGGTTGAAATGAAAATGAATGTTGAACCTTTATTAATTTGTTTTACCAATTAATAGTTTAAATTCTTCGTGAAGTGTATTAATAATTAAGTTTCATAAAATTGTACTTCAATTCTGTTTTTAGTTATAGCAACTGCTTTCATAGGTTATGTTCTGCCTTGAGAGCAAATATATTTTTGAGGGAAAATCTTATCCAGTTAACTCACCCTGAATGAGATTCAACTTGGGCTCTCTGGAACTGGAGGTAGACATTCTAACAGAGGCGGGTTCAAATTGTCAGGTGTTCTTTGTATGCCACCTTTGTAAACGTCCAGTAATTTTGAGTTTTTATTTCTTTTTATTCTTTTCTTTTTTTCTTTTTATAGATAGCTCAATAATAATCCCTGTTTATTCATAAAGAATGTTTTAGCATGCATAACATCTTTCACTATGCAGACTTTTGTCTAATCATAAATCTAAGTCCTGCTAAGTCCTAGGGCTCGACCCTAACGATGTCCTAAATGACAGTTGCTGCCCAAACACTGTAAGGAGGCGAGACAAAAGTGGAAGTAAGCCATGGTAGTTCGATGGGAACGGCAGACTCCACATCTTGTTGTTAAAATTATTTTAAAAGCAGTAGATCAACGATGTGGGTTTCATTATGGTTGTATTTATTTTGAAGTTAAACGCCTTTTAATATGGTAGATCACATCGCCGATGAATCAATAACATGATGCTCAAATGCCCATAGAGCTTAAATTACCAATTTGCTCTTCTCAGGAAAGGAAATCCCAAGAAAACATTTTATGCAAGTAACTCACTTTAACCGAGACTCAAACTCGGACTAATGTAATATGAAGTAAACACGCTACCCTTACATCGAAGAGGCAGGCGTATCTATTGCTATGTTAATATTGTTGTCATCATTCGAAATAAATTAAAGAAATAGATGCATTTTCTTTAGTGGCGTTGGAAAAGAGGTGTGGTGGGTTTAGTACACATTGTGGAAACATTGAAGTACCTACGAGAATACATTAAATTGTTCTGTTGTTTCGTAATCTATTTGTAAATTTTACGGTAGCTTACGGTTTTGCTTGAGGAAAAAGTTGCCTAAACTTCCGAGACCGACGGGCATGATTAGCTCCAGGTGGTCATTCTAGGTGCCACTTTGTGTCAGTAGATATGCACTGACTAAAAGTCACTTCACTTGTATCGGTGATGTATACATTGCATAATATAACTAAATATCATTTTAAACACTTCTATCTTCGCTGTTGTTTACCTCCTTCTGGTTTGTAATGGAGAAAACAGCCGTGATATATTTTTCTTATAAGGATAAACTAATATCTACCATTATCATTTCAGATAACAATAGCGTTTGTAGTAATAGTAGAAAATTAAAAGAATATTTAAAAAAAAGATTGAATGGTAACCTTCGATACCTTATGGGTGTTTTGCCAGTCCGGTCACCTCTTAACATACAGTCAATTGTACAACTAAACAGCCCCACATCCTCCTGCTGTCGTATTCTTCATAAGCTTCGTTGCTATCCTGATTCAATCCAGCAGGTATCGATTCATATCTAAACTTAAGTCAGATATATCAGAATATCTTCACTACGTGGAGTAAAGCAGTGCTAGGAGCTGCTTCCGATTTACTACTATGCAGGCGCGGCTCTATACGAATTGGCTCGGAAAATTGACTAATCTAAATTCGCAAAATGAGCATCGCAAAAATGGATTTAGTGGTTTTGAATTTCAATAGCACTTCCCTCTGTATATGAATCCAAAAGTTCCTTAAAATTACCTTTATTTAAAGAGTCCTTGCTTTCATTATGTCCATGAAATGCCATTTGCCTGCTTCCCTAATGGGATACCGCAAGAAAAGCCTGTTAAGCTTAACGTTCTCATTGTAGTTTACAATATATAGACGTGAGCTTTCCGGAAGAGTGTTTGCAAATTTTTTTCCAGCTCCTTCAATCCGACATAATTATGTTCACCAACGAGTCTTAAATGTTCTGGTGTATTTTGAAGATGCTCTGCTGCAAAGTTTTTCTGAACATAATTGGCCTACCGACATTTACCACGTCGCGTTTGTCATCGTTTTTCCATAAAGAAAAGGGTGTTTTGAGAATGGAACACATCAAGTCGTGTGTTGATTCATTGTAACTCCCTAAATGTGCAAAATTAAACACGTCACATATCAGACAATAATCAATGATCACATAAAAGATTTCACTTTTACACAGGATGCAAACTGATAATAAATAGTACCACATGACACGCGGGGCTCACTTCAAACTGGTTACGACATTTACCAACAAATTTATTTTTAAATAAATGAAAAAGTAGGAAGAAAGTCCTGTATTGTGTAGGCAACACGAGTTGGGCCCGCCTCGGTAGCGTAGATGGTAGCGTGTCTGCCTCACGTTCAAGAGATCCCGAGTGAGTTACCTGGGTAAGTTTTTTTCGGGGTTTTCCCTTATCCTTCAAAACGAATGTCGGGTAAGTCTAAGCTCCATGGACCCTGGACTCATTTGAGCATCATTTCACCCAATTCATTCACCGTCCGATATGACTTAACACTGGAGGACGTAAATTACAAACAAGAAAACAAAAAACCACGAGTTGATGCGAAATATACGGCTTCTATGAACCGAATCCGTAGCCATGGTAACCAGCAATGCATTCTGCTCCACCATCCGCTCCTCATCCATCGTATGTGTTACTGTCATCTTGACCTTTTAATAACGAACCACCAGTCGGAAAGTAAGCTAGCTGCATAATCGATGCGCGGGCGCCAACAGAGCTGCTCCATTACAAAATATAATTTGGAGAACTTTTATAACCGAAAATTAAACGCTATAACATAAAACATAACCATGTAAGTTATGAAAACACAAGTAGGTGACTTGGCGATTCAAACACATCAAGGAAGAACCGCCCCTGCTACTGTTAACACATTAGTTGCCGTGACGGTCTAATTTTAAAATGTACTATACTGGCAAAAAGCAGCTCGTGGGGCTCCAGCAAGCCAATACAATTGTGTATCTAGCCTTAATGTACGTAGCTGGAATTCTAATCCAGACGCGAATCTTTTAAATTGTCTTATCAGTACAGTCAATTTATAGCTCGAATTTATCACAATTTCATTTCAATTGGCAAACAAGTTCACACAAATGCACTCTGAAATAAACTCCGGGTTTAAGAAAAGGTCTCGCACTTCTTTGTGTGTGTGTGTGTGTGTGTGTGTGTGCGTGCGTGCGTGCGTGTAATAAGAATATATAACTCAACACCAAATGTGATACTTAAACCACTTACATAGCGCAGGTTCGACTCTCGGTCAAGATGAGTTTACTGGATAAGGTTTTTCCGGTGTTTTCCCTCAGCCTGAAAGATGAGTATCAGGTAGCTCTAAGCTCAGTGGACCCCGGGCTCATTTGTACATCATCTCACCCATTTCATTCAGGGTCCGATATGACAACTTTGAAGGACGCTAATTTAAAATATATATATATATATATATATATATATATATATATATATATATATAATGCATGAAAGAAGATTCGTTACCTTTTATTTCCTCAAATGTAGCTATAAGGATTTACATTTACATCTACAATGAAAACGTGAAAATAATCAATAAATAAATAAAATAAATTACCAGTATAACTCGACAGAGCGTTGAGACGTATTCACCTTCGGGGTGACAAGCGCTGTGATCGTCTCTTATCAGATCTTATCTGGTCGATTACAAGAGTGAAATATTAGAAAATTGAAATACAGTAAGCTACGAAACACAAATAGAGCGATTGGAAGCTGCGTGTGTCTATATGATATGTTTTCTCACATTACTGTCCAGAAGACATGATTATATTTGAACAGACTATACATACACTGAACTCCCCTTTTATGTGCGATAATCTGAGGTAAACATCTCTGTGATGCGATTTTTTTCCGATACGCCTTCTCGCTTTGCCATGCAGTACTTCTAACTCCGGAGAAATTACTTACGATAGAGGCTGACGATAACGGAATCGTTATCTGACGTTACGATATTTTTGTTCTTCCAGAATAATTGACTCGGTGTGCATGTGAGTGTTAGCTTTGGGGAATATTTAAAAATGAAGTTTCTGTAACGATTCTCCCCTACACTTAATAAAATAGAAGACCGTATTGGTTGTTTCTTTTCGAATATTATGGCTGCAGAAATGTAAGTGCTCCAGCTTGTAAAGGCGCTTAGAGTTATAATTTTGAACTCTTTATAACGAATGCTAAGTCTGGTATGTTGATATTATTTCATATTATCTATGGCGGGGGGTACGCCGGGATGGTGTGCCGCTGTTGCACGAAATGTTTCGAATAGCAGTCGCATGGAAGCGGCGCGCTTCCGGTTGCTTCATTCAAGAGAAACTAGTAAACGATTCTGTTTATCGAAGTGGGACTAGGAGGCACAGCGAAAGTGTACACATTTCTGTAATTGTTGGCAGTAGACTTCAGTTTGAGGTCAATTGCCCTCACATTTAACTAGAAAGAGGCAGGTTACATGATGCTTTATGTTTGTGTATCATGCGACATTACCACAGGGCTACTCTGTGCCCAAATTGTCACAAAATGAAGGATGATACCTTGAGCACTTTTGAGGAAGTCATTCTAATAGATTAAATGCAAGGTCAAAAACGACTTTTGCGTGTAAGATATGCGACGCAGGCTTTTGGCGCGATGACACAATTTATTTCTGAGCTCACCTTGATTCCTCAGCCGACCGATCTTGTGACTGACCTGCGCAGAACTCTTGGGTTATGTTTATCTATCAGTTGAGGTTATGTTTGGCCCTTGGTTAAGAGCATAATGCCCGCTTTATGGACGCATTTGAGAGCCTGCCAACAGAGCTAATGTTGCGATTGAAATAAGAGGCGTTCTTGTTTTCTGCAGTGTTTTGTGAAGAATCAATACATTGTAACTGTTACGTTACATCAGCGAATAGCTGATCATAGTTTGATCTATTTTGACGCTTTGTCATTCTCTGACAGGAAGGTCCACCAATTTCTCCACCAATTGAATATGGTAGATATACCACCCACAAATTCTTTATTGAGACTAACTTCTGAGGTCCCTGAACCTTCTAAAAGCAACTTCCAAAAGATGTGTGTAAATGTAGGTGTGTGAACATTGGAACACAAAAATGAAAAGCAGGTAGATACATATGTATCCATGATATGTAGATATGTAGCCTTGAAGTGTTTATATTAAATTACTTTACTTCAAACTATCCTTTATAAGAAAAAAGCTCCAGCTTTCTTTTTCAAAATTGGCGTTAGATATTTTGTTTAAAATTTCATAACAGATTGGCAATGAATGTTGAATTTATTCCAATCTGAAGGCTTTAGTTTCCTTTGAGTACTCCGAGGAGTGCTATTTATTCTGATTGAATTTTGTTTAACCACCAAATCATGGAATATCCAAAGTACAGAAAAAAACTAAAATTATATAATAGAAAATTTCTAAATAACTTACCTATATGATTACAGTTGTTTATATTTCATGTTTTTTTTTTTTTTTTTTCCTTTTTACTTGAATTTTAAAATGTTTTAAACAAAGAAATTCTGGTATTTCTATTACTTTGTTTATCATGAGATGATTAAAATATAATGCAATTTCAAGGTCATCAAACAATGACGCGTGCTTTAAAATTTGACTTTGTCTTTTGATACCGTCCCTGTCAGGCATAATAACCGCAAAAGTCGTATAAAATGCATAATTAAGGGCGGATAGATACCACAATATGAATTAAGCAAAGTTATAGCAAATATAGAGGATAATGATTTAATATACAGCTGCAGAAACTAAACAGACAATCCCAATACATATATTTTATTGCAAGCACTTGAACCCAACGTGTAAAGATAGCCGAGAAAATGAACACTTACCCTCACAGGAATTTTCATTGTGTAGAGCCGACAAAGGGGGCATTGTTCGAGAATTGCCCGAAGGCTAGACCCTAGTCGCCAGCCGATGCATTGGTCTGCACATGATATGTGATGAGAGAATAGACACCGGGAATTTAAGCTACACGTTTACAAACGTGCTTATGCATTAATTACCTAGACCGTGGGGAAGTGAAAGTTGCGTGGAATACATGCCTCAGAAACTCTAAATTGCGATGAAATTTAAGAGTAGTGATGAAATACAACCTATAAGGAACGAGTAGCAGGTCAGATGACTTCTAAAGTGTCCAAAATTCGGCGAAAGGAAGGGGAAATTTGTGAAATGGTGACGTTTGATGTTTGCTAGGAAAGACACTCTTTAGTGGCGAGTGAAGGGGGCAACAAGTACGGAAAGTTCATCAAAGTCCGTGTTCGCGAATGGACGGAGCAACACACGTTAGGTGGTTATCGAGCACTCTGTGCTAGCGACTGAGAGAAACTGCACACATTACAACATCACTAAGATGTTACCAAACTCTGTTGCTGAATAATCCTCCGGAAATACTCTACTGCGCGAAGTAATGCTCTCGACGTCCAGGAACGACAACGCGTACACAGCTACATACACCACTCGGCGCGTCCTAGTAATTTACAAGTTCACCGCGACTGTGATTCAAACTAGCCGTCGTGTCACGCGCACATCAGCGGGCAAATCCTAAATCTCGCGCCTAATGTGCGAGTTACACCAACACAACAGTGACGAGTGGAGAGGGCGACATGTATAAATAAACATGACATTCAACGGTCGTGGTGTCTTCTATGTGATAATACCCATACACTTTCAGGACGCACCCACTCCCTGAAACCCAAAAACAAAGAGAATCCATGCAGACCTATCCTCAGAAAAAACCCCGAACTATTGTAAGCCTGCATCTGTAGCCCTCACCCGTCACATATCCTATTATATGAGGTACCGAGTGCCAGAAGGGCTCAACGAGGTACTTAAAGGGCAAGTACCGCCTCACTTACCATCCCGTATGCTCCAGTTCCCGCAAAACAAAATATGTATTAGGACCCTTTCGTCCAATATACATCGTGTATAACAGAAATTACATATACAACATTTCTAAAAGTAATAATAATTGTAAAATACATATGGAATGAAAAATATTGTATAGATACATTCGTGTGTTTCTAGGTTTTTAATAAGGTCCCCTACACCTAAGATTTTTTTTAAATTACATCGTCCAATGTAAAGTCATATCGGACGATGAATGAAATGGGTGAAATGATGGTTAAGTGAGCCCAGGGTCCATAGAGATTAGAGTTACCCAACATTCATGTTTCAGGATAAGAGAAACCCTAGGAAAAATCTTATAAGCGGAGGCAAGACTTTGTGGTGACAATTATTTAGAAAATTCGCATTAATAATTTTAATTGGTGGTGCTTTGTGGTTTTTCTACCATAAATGCGCACTAATTTCCCGGAAATTTTCTGGAGGAGTTAATGAGTAATGCTTTGACTGAAATGAAAAGTAACAAGTAACTAGAGTAGCACAACTGTTAAAATATTTTATTTGAAATCAGTAGATAGTAGGTAACATGGATAAAATCAAATATAGCACATCAGACATCGCCAAACTACAGCATATAAGTTTTGATATTTTCGCTTTTCATACTTGTTCTGTTGTCTATCACAACTAAGTTATATGTAGAGAAAATCTCCATAACTTTCTCAGTAGAAGCAAACACTTTTGCTTTTTTTGGGGTGTTGGTGATGAAGGAGATTTACACACTGAGCTTTGCTATTTGCTCTCAGGATCAATATGATGTAGCCAAGTTTCATCAGCAGTGATTACGTTTAAAAGAAACTCCGGATCTTCCTCTAACATCAACTTGAACTGCATGCAAATGTCCTTTTGTTCGGGAATCAACAGTCTTGGAACTCATCGCGCACAAGCACGTCTTATGTATAATGTTTCTGTCACCAACGTGTGGATGGCACCAAATGAAATGTTCATTATTTCAGAAAGTGATCTGAAGGTAATTCGTCGATCCTCTCTCACAATGGCAGCAGGAGTGTTGATGTTTTCTTCCGTAAGAGCAGTAACTGGAGCACCAGAACCACCTTCCTTTGAAATTGATTGTCTCTCATCTTTAAACATTTTAAACCATCTTGGAGCTGTGCTGTAGGGAAGAACACACTCTCCATAGGCCTCAACTGAAGAGTTGTTGAGACGAAAGCAGAATTTCTTAGCAGCATATTGTTCCTCGCGTGTTACCTCCATTGCAGCAGTAGGCGATACTGAACATGTCTGAACGTACCTGGTTCTCACAGGCGAGAACCAGGAATACCAACAATGAAACTACCATGGCGTGTTTGTTTCACATTAAACTAACAGAATATAACAAGTTTGAAATTTAGTGCGAAAAATTATGACCGTAAAAGTTATGATCACCCTTTATTGAACAGCCTTTGTAAATAGTACCCCTCGTAATACCATCTTGTCAAAATTATCTCACCAATGAGATACATACAAAATGCTATTAAAGGTGTCTAGTGCCACATGGTCAATAAAGTATTTTCTTTCTGCAAAAGTCACCGAGCGTAGACTTGATGTGTCGAGTAAAGAACCAAATGAGCCACTTGTGATATTAGACTGATTATTATTCTCAAATACTGTAAGTATGAACGCAATTAACCAGTAATATCTTATCTGCTGTCACTTTTCTCAATCAGACGTTAATTTCTGAGAATGTGATTCTCAAATGTTGCATCAATGACCTGCTGAGTATATTGTTGTTTCCTTCCTACAAGCCAATGACGTTCACTTCCAGACACACCTTTGCAATTCATTCCACAACTAGCAGTTCGTTGAATGATGAAGGCTGTTTGCGTATGCAGATTACAGTTTGACGTAATTCGTTGAGGTTTACCGTCCTCTCAATTAACAGGTTCTTTCAGGAGGATGAATGGTCAAAGTAAACCGACTAGATGACTGACTTGCAATCTTTAACACTTAAATATATGGGAAAAGTTAAGAAGAAAGTTTAGTTAGACAAATATTGAGCCTACTGGGAATATTAAATGAACTCTGACAGCAATTATTGTATCATTATTTGACAAGCACACCGAATATTCGGAGAGCGCTAAACGACAACTGAGCCTACTATAACACAGCTACTTGCCGAACCAGCTGGTGAATCGACGCGAAACACGCTTCATTATGAAATGTATCGTTCTTAACTCTTACGAAAGCACTAAACTACATACTCAAACGAGAAAGTAGCCTAAAAATGAGGTGACATCAACAATTCTGGGATTAGACAAAGATTTCGGCTAGACTTTCAACATATCAACAAGGTATACGTAATTGTGCTAGCAATTATGGCATACTAGTATTAAGTTTTTTAAATAGGAAGAGCTCTGGTCTGCAGCGAATGAGATGCATTTGCGTACTTAGCGTTGCCATCTCTTTACCTCCATTCTTTTTACCTAGCACTCGTGTACCAGAGGAACCTCGGGCCGAACATTCGAGCCCCTCCCTGAATGGGAGTTGTTCGGATTGGGTTGGACTCGAGGGGGCAGTGGTTCCCGATACCCGTGGGAGATCGGGTACGTCTCCGGACGGGAATGAGGGAAGCCATATATTCCCGCGTACTAGCCAGCATAGCTAGTACAAGGTGTGCTAGATCACTAGGTGGCCCTACTGAGGTTGGTCGGTAGCCTTCCCATTTGAGGTTGGCGCGCGTAAGTGGCGTATCCACTTCCATCCCGTCTTGGGTTTTCAGACCAGATGGGGGGAGAGGCTTGTTAGTCTCTAAGTCTTGCCCTATGAAAAGCCTCGCGGATGCGCCGGACGTTTTTCGGAGACAGCTCGGTAACTCCCTGGTCGTCAGAGGGGGAACAGTCTCCACTCTGTGTGGATTTCCCTGGTAGATGCCCTCGCGTTATATATCTCTCACTGAGAGGAATGGCTCAGGTGGTTTCGTCTGTGGCCCGCATTCGGGAGGCTGGGTTCATGGTCGACCTACCTGACCCATGAGTATTTTTCGGGGGTTTTCCCGGGTCATCAGATGAATGCTGCGCAGGTTAATTATATCTCCCGAATTTCCTGTCCCTCCATTTCATCTCCGTTATCATTTCATATCATCTCTCATCTGGTGGTCTCATTCAGGGTAGAAGTGTCGGCGGGTGTCTCGGCGGTGCATGATGGGATAAACTACTTCCTCCTCCGTTAGGTCGGTTGGTGGTCTCCGCACCTCTGCCGGGACCATTTCGGGACCACCAGCCAGGGACATTTGGGGCTCGGCTGCTGGGATCGTTGCCCTCCCGCAGTAGAAGAGTGTGTCCGTTGTCCTGGCCTGTCGGGGGAAGTCTCTAAGTAAACTGTATGGATTCTGCCTTCTGCACTATCGTGGCTCCTTGGGACAACAACGCTCTCTCTCACCTCCCGGGGGTGCCCCACTTGGAGGCATAGGGACAATGGCTCAGCATGGTGTCCTACGTACCGAATCCCCTCCATAGTGAAATGCTAACCCTAATCCTTTTCTCTAGCACACTTTCCTAGAACATGCAAGTCTCCTTGGAGCTAAACATACGGTAACATAAAACTGAGTTTTCGAAACTTTTATAATAATGCAGTTGCTAAAATAAAAATTGGAACAATTATATTCGCGTACCATTTATGTTTTAAATGGACAATTATAATTTATGAATTACCAGTGGCTCATCTGTATCGATGTTAATGTCACTTACGTCAGTGACAAAATTCGTTAATGTTACTATCTACATCGCCCGAGTCTTGCAAAATTTATGGTTGGCTCCAAAATCTCGTCGTGTGATATTTCTTTCCAAAAGTCTTCGTTTTGTAGTTGCATGTCTCACGCAGTTTTCTCAGTCTTGTTGTGATACCTTATCAATTTCTTCGTGAATAAGTCGTTCAACGTCAGTTTCTTTAAATATGTCATTCCTGTTTGTAACTCAGTTGGATTCTATTGTCAGTGGTACATGGGCAAGGGGATGACCTATAATGTGTTTCAAATGGGAGGAGTTCTCGCCTGTAGCGAATCAGATGCGTTAAAGCCTTCTGCGTTACCACATTGTTACCCCCACTCTTTTAATATCCCCCCCCCCTCTCTCACGTACACTTGCGAGTCTTCTTGGCCCTAAACGTAAGGGAACGCAAACTGAATTTTCCAAAGTTGTATAATAATGCAGTTGTTGAAATCACAGTTACAATATGGATATTGCGGCATACCCGCATGTCAGATTTCAATTGGTTGGTGTTTACTTTTGATTTGGGTTCTAATTGGAGCTATGAGATCTCTTGTTCTTCAGGTGAATGGTTGTAGGAAATGGATTTGTTGTTTGTTGGCTGCTCAGTTGTCTCAATAATACACTGGTTCGTTGCAAAAATTGATTTAATTCTCACTAAATTCGTTGATTCAGATTGATTTGTAGCGGTGACCACCTGTTACTAAACTTCCTAACAGAATTCTCTTAATTCTTTATACGGCGAATACTTTGCTATTATAAACTTCTTCTGCTGCTTCTCTCACGCTGGTTGCATTATTCCTGACTTCCCTACATTTCGGACTTAGAAATCTTTACTACCTCTTCTTCGTGCGCAATAACACGTCTTTTCCCTCGTAGTATGACTGTAGAAGTGAAGTTTCGTCTACTCTGCGATTCCGTTCGTACTTTATTCTGATCCCTACTCTAACCCTTATCACATGACCAAAATAACTCACCCTTCTTCCTATTTCTCAAATCTTACATTATTATTGGTTTCTCATTTTATTTCGATTTTTCTTTATTGGTTAGCAAAACTCATCGAACTCATTGTCGTTACATCCCACCGTGAGTTGGGTCACGCCTACCCTGGGCTCTTTGTAACGGTATACATCGTTATCGCCTCAGCAAAGTAAATCCTTTTAGGTCTTACGCTTGACCGCATCTCGAAAACCTTATTGTTCCTACACATTTTTTGGTTATAGTTCTCAGACATTGAACCTTTCCTTAAACAAAGAGGCTAACGGTCACCTCTTCCTGTCTCCCCGACTTGTGTTCAGATTTTACAGAAATATTTTCTCTCCCTTACATGGATTCTAGCATGTTAGTTGTCTTAAATTATATTCTTCCCATCTTATTCTTAATTAAACCGCTATTTTAATCATTACTCTAATTTCATTCTAATTTCATATTAATATAACAATATTTTATATTAGTTTAGCAAAGCATTTTCATTAATTTATCTTCTTTTTTAATTCTCGTGATTTCAGTTCATTCGCCGCCTCCTAATCGCTGTCTGATACTGCGGTTACATAATGCCCGTTTGACAAAAATGAAATACCCATTATTTAAATTTTGTCAAACCCCCGTCATGACATTTCCTCCTTATATCTTATAATTTCTCATTCCCTACTCGAAACATTTTTCGGTGGTCACCGTTTCCCTCATCTTCATCAGTGTGTTACTTTATACACATAGAATGGTCAATATGGTACATCATATACATAGAATTATAGATATGATACATTACGTACATAGACAAGTACACTGTCGTATATGTGGTTATTACCCTATATACAAATAACATTCGTGATACCTCAACTATATATATATACACTTCACTGAATTATCCTTGTCTCACTTGACATCAACTTGATTTTACCTTATTACATTCCTTAAGTACTACATTAATGTTACTATATTACAGTTTACAATATTACATTTTACATTCAATGATTTTTTTTTAATATTATTATATTAACTTATTGGGACGTTTCTTTATCTTTCAGTCCTTCACCGTAAGAACATTCGTCCTCACATTATTATATTTTGCGTAACGATGTCCAAATATGGTTACCTCTACCTGCACTCAGTTGTCTACCTGTAATCAGGTGTTTCGTTTACCTGACAGTAAACATTGGCAGTTCATTGTCCTGTCTTTCCACTTCACTTTTCACTCTCAACTTTCTTTCACTTTGTCACGCCTAAGTCTGTGACCTTTTAATAACAATATAGCCTTTTGGCACATGAATACATCAGTACTTATACTATATTTACATTTCACTAATTATTTTTTAAAGATCTTTCTAACATGTTCATTAGCTGTGGTTATTCTTATTGCATTATCATTTTGTTTGTGCACAGGAATTTTGGAACTTGCAACTCCCACGCAGTGTTTGAATTTCAAACGAAAACGTTACCCGTACTAATTATATAACTTTTACTTGGTATTCTTTACATCTTCGTATATATAATTTCAATCACATTTACACAGGTGATTCTTGGGCCTGCTCTGTACTGTTTACAACGTTTTTCTGACGATATGGCCTTATTAGGGAGATGTTATATCTGCCTATTGGTTTACCATTTCTTGGGTGTATTAGAGCATACGCTCTGTCACCAAATATTTTCTCAATCCGGTATGGGCCTTTCCATAGCATATATAGCTTTCTAGTCTTTTTTCCTAACAAATCTGACTTGTCGAACGATTTCACTAGAACTAAGTCGCCGACCTTTGGTTCCCAATTCTTCTTATACCGCATTTTCTTTGCGTTTCTTTTCTCTACTTTTTCCATTATTCTTTTAACAGCAATTTGGATCCGTTCTCGATCTGTCTCGGTCGTCATTTGGATACTTTCCGGAACACCCTCTATTATTGGTTCCGGTGTTAAATTCCTATGCAATTGGATAGGAGCATATCCTGTGGTTAAATTGACTGAATTATTGAATATAAACTCAATATAGTTGATGTGGTCTGGCCAGGTAGTCTGTTTCAATGAGCAAAGGACTCGGAGATGAACACCTAGGTCTTTCATTACGCGCTCGCTTGGATTAGAGCACGGATGGTACGACGTTGTATTATAGATGCGAATTCCGGCATCCTGAATGGTGTGCACGAATCGTCTTCCATGGTGTATGGACGCGTTATCTACTAATAGTGCTTTCATCTTCCCGTATTTGACTATATAGTCTTTCACTATTTTATTCGCGCATGCTGCACTTGTTAATTTCTTGAGAGGGTATATTTTCACAAATTTCGACATCACGTCGATAAGTACAAATAAATATTTTAATCCTCCTCTTCCTGCAGGGAGTGGACCATATGCATCCGCTGCAACTAATTCTAATGGTTCCTTCCTGGTGATGGATACAGGGGGTCGATCTATCTTATAATTTAATGATTTTGCCCTCTGGCATATGTCACATGTAGATATAAAGGTCCTAACTTTCTTGCCTAATCTAAATATGTATAAATGGTTGCTTATGGAAATCATTGTCTTCTCAACGCCAGCATGTATAAGAGCTGTGTGGTAAGCAGAAATCACTAACTCTTCCAGCGCTGCGGGTATATATCCTTTCCAAGCAGGTTTGGAAACACCCTGTAACTTATACAATACGTTATTTAGCACTCCGTATTTCTGTGAATTTGCTTGATCTATGGGCAATGCCTTTTCCATAATTTGTTTTAATTTCCAATCCTGGCGTTGTAATTCCGACAATCTTCTCATCTCCTTTGTTAATTTTATACTGAAGGTTACATCCATCTTTAACACTGGTAATTCTGTACCATGACTACTGATGTTTTCTGGAAGATTCCCCTGTGGCTTTATACGTGAAAGCATGTCACTAAAGATGTTAAGACTTCCCTGTATATGTTTAATCTCTGGGTTGTAAGCCATGATCTCGTGGATATATCTCGCAATTTTTGTACTGGTCAATTTGCAATTTCGTATAAATGATAGGCTGATATGATCGGTGAATATCACAATCCTTTTATTATATATATATTGTCTAAATTTACAAATGGCGTAGTAAATAGCCGTAATTTCCTGTTCTGTTATGCAAGCAATTTTTTCGGTTTTCGTTAACCCTCGGGAGGCTGTGGCTATGACCTTTAATTCTCCAGTCGGTGTCTCTTGGGCTAAAATAGTTCCTAACGCCACCATGGAGGCATCCGTGTATATGAGATAAGGTAAATCTGGATCAGGCCATGTCAATAATACGGATTCACTGAAGAGTTCCTGTAATCTTTTAAAAGCATTTTCTTCTACCATAGTCCATCGCCATTTTCGATTTTTTTCCAGTAGTGCTCGCAACGGTGCGGCTTCTTTTGCATAGTTTATCAGGAACCTTGATTGGTACCCAAGTACACCCAGATAACGTTTTACTTGTTTTGGTGTCTTAGGTCGTGGTATTTTCAAAATGGCTTCCACTCTTTCTGGATCAGGAGCTATATGTTCGCCTGTTATGATATATCCTAAATATTTAACTGATTCCTGGAAAAATTTACATTTGGCCCAATTCAGTGTTAATCCAGCATTTGCTAGCCTTCCGAGCACTAAATCCAAATAGGTAAGGTGATCTTCCACTGTTCTACTGTATATCAATAAATCATCTACATACTGTGACACATATGTTTCCCTTTGCGTGTTGAGTATTTTCTGCATCGCCCGTAGGAATGCGCTTCCAGAATTAATTAGTCCAAAGCAATTTCTTGTAAACTGGTACTGATATCCTCCGTGCAAAAATGAGGTATATTGCCTTAACTCAGGTTTCAACTTAATTTGCAAAAATGAGTTGGTCACATCTAGTGAAGTAAAATACCTTTGTGCCCCAATACCGGCCAAAATTTGCTCTATTGCTGGGGTTCGAAAATTATCCGGAACAATATATTGGTTTATATGACGTCCATCTATCGTCAGTCGTACTGTTCCATTTGCTTTTCTGACTATACATAGGGGACTTATAAATTTTGATGTAGATATCTCCAGAATTCCATCTTCCAACATTTCCTGTATTTTAAGGTTCACTGCCTCCTGTAAATCCAATGGAATAGGTCTGCACTTATATTTGAATGGGGGAACATCATGTATCTCGAATTCATACTCAAAATCATTATAGGTCCCAGTGTGTTCCAAAAATACATTTCTGTGTTTACATAAAATGTTATGAAAAATCTCTTTTTGGTGGTCGTCAAGTAGGTTCGAGTTTGCTACTGTTTCTCTTATTCTATAGGTCATGTTTACGTTATTTTCGACTACCTGGAAATCATCTGGTAGGGTAATTATCTCCTGTTCACATGCTTCTCTCTGCTCAAGTCCGTATGACGTCATCTCTAAAAGCCCTTCTTCTGCCGCTACGTACACTTCTTTATCATAGTTTCCCATCTCTTCTGCTTCTAATGGATTCATCTTAACTAGCTCCATTCCTCCTATTCGTATAAATTCTACAAAAAATGTTTCTCCATCTATTTCTTTTTCTTCATCTGTCAATCTTATCTCATTTTCTGCTTCCCTTGAGCTAAACGGAACTTTAACTATGACGTCTTTAATTTTGATTTCCAAGGCTTCCATTTGATAATTCAACTTAGCTTGAAGCGCATACAACACGTCATTACCCATAATAATGTCTACAGATAGCCTATTAATAACAAAACATACAAATTCTATTGTATCCTCCCCAATGGTGACTTTCAAAAGCATTTGTGTATTAATCTTTTGTTTGGCGCGACCTACCGCCAGAGTACAATATGCACTTTTCACGGGCAATGTTTGCAATTTCATTCCATTGTTTTTAAGTGATAAAAGAATGCTTGACTTATAGCTGAAACTGAGGATCCTGAATCTATGGTAATGTGCCATTTTTCTTTGTTTATTATTGCAGCAATACGTGGAGCATCTCTCACTTCTTGCAATTCTGTTAAGTGATTGTTTATTTGAGTACCGTTTTCTATTTCTGTTTCTGTTTTATTCTGTACCACCCTACTCAGAGCTGTGTCCCTGTTCAAATTAAGAACTAGCGTGTTCATCCGGGTCCGATGCGGGACGTCTTCTATCGCACCCTGGAGTCGTTTCCCGTCTGCTGTGTCGTACCTGGCCTTTCATCTACCTCGGGCGCCGCGTCCCTCGGTGTGGGTGGAGGAGAACGCACCCATTCTCTTGAGAGAAGTTGATTCCTCTGTCTTACTTCAGGTCTGTCCGTATTGTTCTCTCTACCAGCGTCATGTGGTTGATACTGTCTATTAGCTTCTGGTAGTCGGAACGTCGGTCTTGCATTCCCTCTTCGAAGAAATGGGGGGTGACCCCTATTTCCATTCCTAGTTACATGTACATATCTTATAGGGAAATTATATGAATTTGAATTTGGTGGTCCCTGTCTCCCTCTATTGTTGTTAGGGAATTCCCTCGGGACGTGGGCATCGTATCTTTGACGAGTAGCCATATGGTTTGTGTTAAAATTTCGGGGATTGTGTGCCCTTTCCCCGTCATGATTATTATTATTCCACGGTCTGTGTGGATTTCTCACTGGCATTCGATTCTCATGTCTATTTTGTGAATTTTGCGTCCCAACGCTTTGTAAAGCTGTTAATAATGTAATTGCCTCTCTCAATGTCTGAGGTCTTGCTACCACCATGTGATTTCTAATGTTCTCAGGAAGGTGGGGCGTGAGAAGAGAAATCAGTTCGGCTTCCTGTAATGGAGGTTGTAGATATTTACTCATTTGCGAATATCTCAGGAAATAATCAGTAATAGACTCTCCATTATTACCTTGGTATCGGCCATTTGTTATTTGATTCCTTACTTGGTATTGGACATTGGCGTTCCAATACTTTTCTAGGAAAGCTGTTTTGAACAACTCGTAGCTGCATCCTTCTCCCACAGTTACTCGTAGCCAATTAAGTTCGGCAGATTCTAACGCCCTTTGAACTATTATCATCTTATATTGCTCGGGTACGCCTCTGATGGCAAAATACTTTTCTAAGTCGGCCAAAAATTGTACTGCGTTGTCATTGCGACAATTAAATTTCGGGAGGGGCAATTCGCTTAGAAAATTCATGTGCACTGGTGGATACATATTTACGTTTTGCATATTTACTTCGCAATTATTGCTGCTTTGAGGAGAGACAGAAGGGGCGCTAACCTGTTCGTTCTGCCTCTCTCCATTGTGTGTATGTATAGAACAATTGGAACTCTCAGGTACCGGCCCTTGCTGTCCCAGCTGTAAGCCAGTTACAGTATCTCTGATTTGAGATATCTCGCTTGCTGTTTCCCTCAACATTTGTGTATTCTCTGATTGAATATTTGTTACACGTGCTACCTTTTCTTTTAACTTCTCCATGTCAGCTGCTATACTATTGTTTACAGTGTCAAACCGGTCATTTATCTCTTGTACAAAAGTTACCTGTGTCGTGGTCAGTTCATCTAATCTTATTCTTTCCTTATTAATTTCCTCCCCTATTCTATTTTCTACTCCTGCAACGAGAGATTTGGTAGCTTCTAGGTCACTTCTTATAGTACCTACTTCTCGCTGCAGGGCCTCTTTTACGGTCTGGATTTCCCCTGTTATTCCTTGAATTTTGACAGTGATTCTAGCTTCTGTTTCTTTCCCTTGGCTTGTAATTTGACTTAATTTTTTGTCCATAGCTTTGCTCTGATGTAGTAATTTAGTCTCTAGTGATTTGTCCATAGCTTTGCTCTGATCTAATAATTTAGCTTCTAGTGTTTGGTTCAATTTTGCCTCTAGTGTTTGGTTCTGTTCTACGAATTTAGCTTCTAGTGATTGACTCTGAATAGTCATTTGCGCCATGAGTTTCTGGAGCATCTCTTGTAGATTTTCCATTACCCCAGGATTGTCACTTCTATTTACATTTAAGCTACTTACACCATTTACACCCTCATCTACTGATCCTATAACACTGCTTTCCATGATCTCTTCATTAACAACTTCTAACTCTTTCTCTGTCTCCATAGTTATTTGTTCCCCAGAATTTTCCATTTTAAATTTATTCTGTACGATCTTCTTATTTCTCAAAAGCATTGAACTTCCCCTTTAAATTTTCTAATTTCCCTTCCAAAATACTTATTACTAAGACATTACATAGATATTGATCTCAATGAATGATCTTACATTTACAAGAAATATAAATTGAGTATGTGTAACTCACAGTTCTGTTGTACGGCTGTGGTGTTTATGTGATGTCTTTACCAATTTTTGTCGTGCTGCTCGTCGTCTAGTAGGCTCAGTTGATGTCGAAAGAACTTGAACTCCTCTCTTGGTTGGGGGAAAATTCTATGTAGTTGTTTTTGCCGTCTTCTTCGTAGTCTCTGCTGTCCTCATCGTAGTTGTCGTCGTCGATCTTCTCACTTCTCCTCGTAGTCGTCCTTCGTCGTCGTTCTTCTCACTTCTCCTTGTAGTCGTCCTTCGTCGTTACATTTCACCCATTTCCTAGAATTCGAAGCTCCACGTTGGGCGCCATTATGCGGCATACCCGCATGTCAGATTTCAATTGGTTGGTGTTTACTTTTGATTTGGGTTCTAATTGGAGCTATGAGATCTCTTGTTCTTCAGGTGAATGGTTGTAGGAAATGGATTTGTTGTTTGTTGGCTGCTCAGTTGTCTCAATAATACACTGGTTCGTTGCAAAAATTGATTTAATTCTCACTAAATTCGTTGATTCAGATTGATTTGTAGCGGTGACCACCTGTTACTAAACTTCCTAACAGAATTCTCTTAATTCTTTATACGGCGAATACTTTGCTATTATAAACTTCTTCTGCTGCTTCTCTCACGCTGGTTGCATTATTCCTGACTTCCCTACATTTCGGACTTAGAAATCTTTACTACCTCTTCTTCGTGCGCAATAACACGTCTTTTCCCTCGTAGTATGACTGTAGAAGTGAAGTTTCGTCTACTCTGCGATTCCGTTCGTACTTTATTCTGATCCCTACTCTAACCCTTATCACATGACCAAAATAACTCACCCTTCTTCCTATTTCTCAAATCTTACATTATTATTGGTTTCTCATTTTATTTCGATTTTTCTTTATTGGTTAGCAAAACTCATCGAACTCATTGTCGTTACATCCCACCGTGAGTTGGGTCACGCCTACCCTGGGCTCTTTGTAACGGTATACATCGTTATCGCCTCAGCAAAGTAAATCCTTTTAGGTCTTACGCTTGACCGCATCTCGAAAACCTTATTGTTCCTACACATTTTTTGGTTATAGTTCTCAGACATTGAACCTTTCCTTAAACAAAGAGGCTAACGGTCACCTCTTCCTGTCTCCCCGACTTGTGTTCAGATTTTACAGAAATATTTTCTCTCCCTTACATGGATTCTAGCATGTTAGTTGTCTTAAATTATATTCTTCCCATCTTATTCTTAATTAAACCGCTATTTTAATCATTACTCTAATTTCATTCTAATTTCATATTAATATAACAATATTTTATATTAGTTTAGCAAAGCATTTTCATTAATTTATCTTCTTTTTTAATTCTCGTGATTTCAGTTCATTCGCCGCCTCCTAATCGCTGTCTGATACTGCGGTTACAATATTCGTATATTACGCACATGTTTTAAGTATATAATTTAAAAATAGTTATAGTTTAGGCATTACCATTTTTTTTCTAATCCAACGAAAATGGCAGCGGTGCATCCATATAGCTGTGAATGATACTTATGTTAAGATATAATTTGTCATTGTCATTGTCTTCAACCTCTGAGTACTGCATATTTATGATCATAGGTTCCAAAATCCCGTCACGTGCTATTTCTTTACAAAAGTCGTCTCCTTGTAGTTTATCTGATGTCTCACACATTTGTCCCAGCCTTGTTGTGTTCCTTGTAAATTTCTTCGTGAATAAGTCGTTTAACGTCAATCAATTTAAAAATATTATTTCTGTTTGCAACATAATTTGAGCCCACATTAACTCAATTGGATTGTTCTGGCAGTAGTAAGGAGTAAGGTGTATCGTGTCTCATTGATTCAGCTGATACACTTTCCCTGCTTTTTAAACTGAAGAACAACTGAATAATGCTGCTTTTAACTCTCTGGACTCTAGAGTAAATACAGATTACGAAGCATTCATAAACAAAGACATAATGTGACCAAACACGTTCTGCTAGGCCAGTAGGAAGTATATTGTTTCCTCTCGTTCGAATTTTAACAAAAACGTTGGCTTATTCAAAGTAATTCTTTTATCACGTCACGTCAAACGTTTACGTTTCAGTTCTGAGTAATTATAAATATACGTACACGCATACATGCCAACCAATAATGCTATTCATTACAGTGCTTACGACGCGATGCATTGTTGTAATATAATAGTACTTTATTTTATTAGGAAAACTATTTGAGCTAAAAATATGGGTTTTCACGGTTATGCTAGATAATTTCTCTCTACCTTCCTCATGGATCAGTTTTTGCAAAATCTGAATTTTTGTCTTAGCGCGAATAGTATTTATTAGAGATTGATTAGGTTGGCGCTCGTCACACACCAGTTAGGGGGAATGTACTACGACAACACCGCAGAACTCCGAGTGGTTGCTTGCCTAGTAGCGCTCAAGGACAAACATCATCCCATTTGAAACAGAAAATAGGGTCCCAGTTCAATTGGAAGTTGATCCAACTGACACATCTTTACCTACATGACAAAGCGAGAAGGCGTATCGGGAAAAATTCTAAACACAGAGATGTTTATTGTCGTGCTACTCGAACGGTTACCATGGATTTATCTTTGTTAACAGATACCTCTCAGATAACGCACTGGTTATTCCTGTAAGAGTGAGAGATGTACTGACGCGCCCCTCGTTCGTATACTAAACACCAATGAACGCATTACTTCAGCCAATGTAATTCGCAGGAATCACAAATGACAGATGTTTACTCCACGTGGAGTAATCAGTGCGTTATCTGAGAGGTATCTATTACCAAAGATAAATCCATGGTAACCGTTCCAGCAGCGCAACTATACCTCAGCTTTGCACATACACGGTGAGTCCAGTGTAAGTATACTCTGTTCAGATATAATCATGTCTTCTGGACAGCAACGTGTCATACATCGGCAGGCGCGAGAAAACATATATAACGTGATTGAATATTGTGACAAGGAGAAAGAAGAGGGCAGTAAGAATGTCGTTATTTTCATTTATAGTTTCATTCAAATTCATTATTGAACTAACAAGAGATTGTATTTCATAATAATTTATAAAATTATATATACTGTCGCGAACCCTATCGCGATAAGGCGGCTTGACACACAAAGGAACGGATAGGTTTCACGTAGATAACGAGCTTGCATAAGCAGATAAACATAGCGCTTGAGACAAAATACTTAACGAAACAAACTAAGATGAATGGAAATTTCTGGTAATATCTTGATTATTCGGTTTCTTTATTCTTCTGGAAGAGTCTCGAATTACGAATTAGGTATTTAAGAACGTGACGGCTCGCAAAGTGAGTTAGTTGTAAACAAGAGTTAGTCACGAGAGGTAAACAGAGTAAGCAGAGAACAGCTGAGGGTTTGTTGAAAAGACATTTGAGTAACAAGAGTGTTGTTGTAACAGAGCTAATGTAATCAGCTGTTACGGTTTGTTATTGTCATCGACCTTGTAAGATTGTGTTATGTGATGTAATGTTGTTGCGTGAGAATTGAACAATGTATCTCTACGAAAATAAAGGAGATTTTTAGTTTCTGCAACTCGGCCTTTTAATTCTACGATCCCACAAAGTCAAAATATATAAAGTCACAATATATTTATATAATTTTGCATTTCTTACGCTGTGATGTATTTATGTTGTTTATGTTACGGCAATGACCTATTTGTATTTGTACAGGTTGATCACGCTTCAGAAAATTGTACCATATACTTCCTGAAATTATTTTATAAGGAAAGCTTTGCATTAATGCCAGTTGTTTTAACTAGAAGACAAAATAATTGATAATTAAAAGTAAAAGGGACGGATTACTGAAACAAACTCGAGATTGATAATAGGAACAATGACAGTGACACATCTGTCAGTTACGCAACATTGCTGATAAAATTTGGCATGTCTTTACCAGTTGAGTAAGTCACCTTTTTAGAAATTACTCCCGTTGTACAGAATTATTGCACTATAAAATTATAAAATAAAGTATTAACCGGGCTTGTGGGCCGTGGTCTACTGGGCTCCTTCTTCATCTTCCCACCGTGTTGTATCAGTTACTGTTGAGACTTCCGCCAGGACACTCCGATCGCACTGCCACTGAGGATGTCTGCCGCAGACGAAACGTCTGGGAACATGAAGAAGGAACCCAGTAGACCACGGCCCACAAGCCCGGCTAATACTTTATATTATACTGACAAGGCAATGAAACTTAAGAATTTTAACTATAACAATAGTAATATTACCATGCACTTCCTATAATTGCGGTAGATATTTAATAATAAAAGTGTAGTTGTTTTTCTCGTTCTTTTTTACCGTTATGGAAATTGCAGAAGATAGGGTTGTTTAGTCTCATTTCCCTTCTTTGAAAAATATTACAATAAATAATTCCGTGAATACATACTTAATGCATTTATAATCATTTAAGATTTTTTTAAGATTATACACCCGTGTTGCATATCAGCAGAGCAGAGAAGACCAGCAGAAGAGTCGAGTCGTTTAGGTTTACCTGGACGGAGTGTTTGCTGCCCAGCACCTAGCCACTTATTGCTAATTGACTAACCTTTTATATCAGACACACTCAGCTTCCAAACGTCTATTTGTGTTTGATAATTTACTATACGCCAACTTACTAATACTTCACTCTTCTAATCGACCAGATAAGACCAAATAAGAAACGATTGCAACACTGGTCAGTAAAGATCAATATGCCTCAACGCTTTGTGTTCAAGGTCAAGAAGAAATGCCAACAAGCTGCTCAGGAAAACCGAAGGCTTATTGCCAGGGGACCTGAGTCAGCGAGTAAAACTTGGGTCAGCAATTTCATGTATTTGTACAGGATTTGTATAACTAAATATAAAAGTACACACGCAGACTTTTACGGAACACATACACCTTCTTTTATTTTTGACAAACAAAAACATTACAAAGTAGAAAATCATTCCACTCTTTGCCAAAGTCTTCAAAGATATTTCACTCACCATATTTTATTAAATAACTTTTATCGTTTGTTATCAAGACTGAAATTTTTATATAGCATTATATACCTTTCAAAGATTAGACACAAAATTAATTTCTGAACGCACTATAACACTATAAATAATTCACCACAGGCAATTGTTGTCAAATATTGGTGAATCCTTGGCTTCCATCTTTATAGTTTGCGAATTTGTGAATGTGAACTGAATTCAACCAAAATTAACTGAATTCCTTTGTGATTTTGTGAAGTTCGTGGAAACTTTTTACTATGCCAAGGAGAAATGACTTAGGTCATAAAAGTCGGTCAAATGTTTTTTTTATAATTTTTTATTGATCGATCAGCAGTATAATGCTTTACAGATCAGAGTGAAAAGAAGGTAACAGTACAATAGGAACAATAACACTCAGGGGTAGGCTAACAGGCCACCCCCTAACTACATTAAGTTAGAACTCCTATAATACTCTCTCAGAAATTATGTCAATATTGAAGATGTAAGACAGACATCAAGCACTAGAATCACTGGAATCAGATGTATCACTTAGAAGCAGGTCCTTTGGTAGTCTCCTCTTCAAGCGTGAGGGCTGGAGCGTGCGGACGTCGATGTTATAATGTACAGATCCTGGAACTTCTTGCAGCGTGGAAAAGAAACGACGGGCGATCCTGTGAATGTAGTCGTGAAGAGGTAACAGTCCTAGTTCGTGATGGAGCTGCTGATTACGGATGAACCATGGAGCGTTGGTGGCGATGCGCATGAAGCGATTCTGTATGACCTGAAGACGACGCAGATGACGTGTGTGTGCGGCCCCCCCCCGTCCCCCACACCTGGCAGGCATATGTAATGAGCGGACGAATGAGTGATTTGTAGAGTAACAATGAAGACTGTAGGCCGAGGCTGGAAATGCGATGCAACAGAGGTGAGAGTTTTGACAGTCGCCCGGAGGCCAGTGATATAAGACGATCGATATGAGCACGCCAGGTCAGTCGAGAGTCCAAAAGCACTCCAAGGTATTTAACGGGAGTTGTAGGGGGGAGCCAAGGGACATTGTTCCTGTAAAGACACAACGAAGGAAGCGGAGTATATCGGTGAAGAGTGAAGATTTTCTGAGGGTTCAAAGACATCCGCCAAGTGTTTAACCAATGAGTTAGGCGATCTAAAGAGAGCTGTACTACTTGTTGTGCGTGCTGGAGATTAACATTAGAATAATATAGTACTGTGTTATCTGCGTAAAGAGCTAAAGAAGTCGGGCCTAAGTCAGGCAGTCAAATGTGTGACGAGCTACGTCACCTGTTGACCCCACTGATGAATAGCGAGACGCAGTAATGCTAACAGTCATGTTGGTATGTCCGAATTGCGTTTTAGAGTGTCTGTTTCTTCCGGGAGAGTTGTTTTAGTACAAATCAGTTGACACAGTTATAAACCAGGATGACGCAGTCAACTATCCGACAGTTTTTTAAATTCATTAGAATTGCCTGGACTCCTACCTCACATTTTAAACTTAAAAGTAGTATCAGTTGTGATCATGCTACGTAACTTCAACCAAGCACGACTGTTCAATGGAACGAGACTGTGAAAAAGATAATGAATAACATCATCGAGGTAGCAATCATCAATGGAAAGTACAAAGGAGAGGATATCTTTATTCCTAGTATTCCGAGGATTCTAATGGATTTAGCTTTTGATTTTAAGCGCCTTCAATGTCCCTTGCGTTAGGCCTTTGCGATGTTCATTAATAAATCGCAATGGCAGTCGTTGGAAGTTTGCGGAATCATCTTGGACTTTCCCTGTTTCTGTCATGGACAATTGCAGTTTGCGTGTTAGTGTCTCGGAAACCATAGTCTTCAGGGCGACCCATATAAACCTGAACCATTTTAATAGGCCATAACCTTTTAACCATTAATAAGACACATGTGTAACATTAGGAGAATATAATAAACAATTGGGAGATTACATTAAACTATTTACATCTCAGAGAAAATGTTGGAAGTGTCCTCCACCAGCATCTACACATGTTTGCACTCGTCTCACTATATTCTCTGAAGTTTTACGGATAGTATCCTCGCCAATGTTACTTATTTCGTTTCGAATGAATTCCTTGAACATCAATTATCCGTGGCCTATTCTTGTAAATCTATTTTTAGATACCCCTACAAGAAAAAACTTCGGTGAGATTAGGTCAGGAGAACTGGGGGGCCACAGACATTTCGAGACTCTTCGATTATCAAGGAAACTGTACAAGAGAGAGAGTGAACAAGAATAGGCCACTGACAGCTGATGTTCTCAAGGAATCCATTCGAACCAAAATAAGTAACATTGGGGAGGATACTCTGCGTAAAACTTCAGAGAGTGTTTTTTTTTTTTTTTTTTTTTTTTTTTGTGTAATTTACGTCCTCCAACGTTAAGTCATATCGGACGATGAATGGAATGGGTGAAATGATGCTGAAATGAGCACAGGGTTGGGACAGGAATTTGGAACTATTCGTCGTTAATTTCTCTCCATCTTTATCCACACGTTCGGGCGCAATTTGGTGCGGGATTTCTATGTTTGAGATGGGATGCACGTTGACTTTTCGAAGATCCACGTCGAGAAGCCAGAAATAACAAATTCGTTGCACTTTGATTTGGTTTTTGATGATTGTGCTTGATCAAATAAGAGTCATGAGAATCTTGATTTCAAGGCGTGGTTCAGAATAAAGTTTCGGAGAAGTCAAATTTTGTAACTATTTAATTGTATTATTTAGATTACATTTTACTTGAACTTCCCTTCCCAGTCACTTCCAAAATATCGATCAATTCTTACTTTGTTACTTAAACAGATTCAAACTATTACTTAAATGTTCTTGATCTTGCACCACTATTCATCACATTCACCATTACCAAACATCTCTATCTATACCCAGATTATTGATTTTTCGTAACTATCGTTACTCCTATCTTAATTTTGTGATTGGCCGATTTGATTCCACGTCACAACGTTACGTCATACAATTATTATTACGGCCAATCACAAAACTACATATATTTTTACTTGTTTAAATTACGAAATAGACTTACATGATCATTTTTTTATAAATGTATAAACTTTTCATACCTTTTATATATAACTCAAAACTACTGTTACAGGGTCCATAGAGCTTACAGCTACCCGACATTCGTCTTTCAGGATAAGGGAAACCCCCGGAAAAACCTTATCCAGGTAACTCACCCTGACCGACGTTCGAACTCGGTACCTCTTGAACGTGAGGCAGACACGTTACCATCTACGCTACCGAGGCGGGCAGAGAATATGGTGAGACGAGTGCAAACATGTATAGATGCTGGTGGAGGACACTTCCAACATTTTCTCTGAGATATAAATTGTGTAATGTAATCTTCCAATTGTGTATTATATTCTCACAAAGTTGCACGTATGTCCTATTATTGGTTCAAAAGTTATGGCCTATTGTAATGGTTCAGATTTATATGGATCGCACTGCATGTTTACGTATCACAAAAAAGACAAACAAATATTGTTTATTAGGAAGTTTTAAATTGATTAACTTAATTGTAACTGTGTTACCCCCAATTACAGAATAAATCATTAACTAATCCGAATTTGTTGTATTTATATACATAAGTTCAGACAACTTGTATTGTAGATATGAAGTTCGCCGGGTCAGCTTGTACCAAATAAATATTGACACAAAGGAATAGAACAAGTGATATCAGCCAAATACTTGAAGAATGCTGTACGCCGGTGCTAAACTTCCGTACTATTTCTACACAATTACATAAAGCAGCTGAATAGCGCGAGCGCCTTGAAAATGAAAGGTTATTGAAGATTTTGAACCAGTAAGAAGCGGATATCTCAGAAATGTTTATGGCTCAGAAAAAAAGGAATGAAAATAAATGGTATTTTAAGGACGTCTAAATTTTTTTGTGTATCTCGTTAAACGAGTGCATATAAAATTACTTCCAGCCCTAGTGAGTCAAGGTCTGCCAACCTGACTGCCGGCCTCACGCCCACATAAGCAATGTAGAGTTGGGCGATCATCCAACCGATACGGGGAGGAGATGTGGACAGCATCTCGGCATTCCCTGCCGGAAAATTGGCTTTCGCAACCAGGGTTCGCTATCCATCGTAGCTCCTCAATCACCTCACGATGCTGAGTGGGCACCGGTCCTATACCCGGGACTTAAAATCAGTACCACCAGGGCTGGGCATGATCCCGGGTCACATTCTGTGGCAGGGAACCATAACATGACGCCTTAGCCCACTTTGCCACGGCGCAGGATACTTCCAAAATAACAGGATTTAAATACTGTTTTAAAAGCTATGATTGTCATTTATTTGTCACGCAAATGGCCTAAAGTATGGTGTTTTAATAAAAGTAGTTACAGTCATCTTTTAAAAATTAAAATGTGTATATACACTCTCCGTGTAAATAGTAGTTTTTGTAGAGGAGGGATTTCTTTGAAAAACGTTGTGTCCCATTTTCGGAATATGCAGAAGTGAAGTGCCAAGTTTGGTACTTGACAGAGAATGTAAAATACCAAACAGACGCATTCATTTGCTATACAGACTGTCACAGAAGTGTACAGCTGACACAGGGACTTTGAAGATGGCTTGGAATAAAATCTCCCAGTTATTCTATAATTAATGTTGCCACATATTGTCCTTTATGTACTTCAAATGTTATAAAAGAGTAATGAAGGTTCAAGGATCTCTTGTGGCAGACATCAGAGCGATCCAATTAAGATGGTTTCATCATGTGATAATGACAGATTGCCAATAAAAGATATATGAACGGAATTGTACAGAAACAAAACATGGCCAGAGTGAGTATAACTACGAAGAAAGAATGCCGAAAGGGGACATGGGATGACAAAGATGAATGGAAATTGACTACAGTCCTGAAGTGGGTGTAGTAAGATGACAATGACAACGTTTGGAGGGGAGACGTAGCACCTCGACTAATGAAATCTTTTGTGTTCATGCCCTTAAGGGCACCCCTAGGAGGCAGAGGGAGGTGAGAGGATAATAAGTGTGGTACAACCAGCTTCCTGCCTCCACGCCATGTAAGTTTACGTGTCCCTTACGGGTTTCAGTGACCTCCCCAGATCCGTAGAATGAGGATTTTCAGAGAGCAATGCACCTACCATGCACGCTGAAACATCCACTGATTCTTGGAAACCTGAAAAGCCAACCAGAATGTAAGATAAAGTAAAAATAGAGGTGAATCGAAACAGAGAGACAAAAAAGACCGGAATATGTAATTATTCTACCCAGGGGAAACCCCGAAATAACCATTAGGGCAGAAAGATTGGCCATAGAAAATTCAAATTAACGCCACCCCAGTTCCCTTCGAAAGAGTTCAGTGTCTTTAGTTTTATAACTTTTCCGTATAAAATATCGCGAACTGAAGCAAATTGGTTTCCTTCTCTCATAACTTGATCTTTGACCTTCACGTGAGGTGAAGTTGAAAGTAGCTGTTAACACGATTTTGTTTCTTAAAGCAAGTCAGCTAAGGAATCCTTTCAAGCGACATGCCTGTCAGATTTGAGAAGCGATGTATAATCTTGTTGAATCTGAAGGCCAGCTGCCCTTAATCTGTCACCCGCCCTGATGATGTATGAGCTTGAGTGAAAACAAAATGACAGTCGATAATACAGGAAGTTCTTGGTCTAAGTGTCGAAAAATGACTCATTTCCTGTCACTAAGAATGTTAGTATCTGGATATATCGTATATGGAAAGTCGATAAAATATTTGAAAGTCACGATGATAAAATTTTGTAATCAGGTATTTGTTAATAAATACTTCTCTTTCACAATTATTTTCGTTATAAATTAATCATTCAAGAAGCTGTGGTAATCAGCCACAAAGCATCGAGTTATCTAGATTGGTTTGGTAGGACAAGGCGTTATACTAAAACCAAATGCATTAAAAATATAGTCTCAGATCAAGAGCTAGGTTACACAGATCAGCCAATAAGGAGAGATGGCGTGGTCAGAACAATGCTTCCCCTAGGCCAATATGACTACCTGTCATAGCTGCTTAAATTCATCATAAATGCACCAGTTTTCTACATGGACTAAGAGAGTCCACACCCACATAAATGGGTTCGAACCCATGCGAATTTCATTGGCTGAGAACCAGAGTACCCGCTTCAAAGTCAATACTCGGTAGCCGCGGGACTAATGTCTGTATGTAATGAAGATAAACAATGCACTAATGTTTATAATGCAGTGCATTCTTCTAAAACAAATGAAATTTGTTTAAGCTACTTTCTAATATTTTAAGAGTTGACTGGCATGCAATTCTCGCTTACTCTAATATTTATATTCATTTAAAGGGTTTGTGTTCATATAAAAATAAATATGATATGATATGTTGCGATCTTAAATCGTCATTAACGTCTAAAAAATGTGAAGATCGCTTTATAAATGCAGCCCCAATCTAGGGCAATTAATTATTGGTACACCAAATTTAAAAGACATCGTTTTTTCTTTCTTAAATATGAATTTTTGAAGGACGCCCAGGAACTGCTGTTATTGGTGAATATATTGTCCCTCTTCGACCAATGTATGATGATGACATTGAGTGTTTGGATCAAATATTGTAGATTTTATACGAAGGTTAGATGCGAGAAAATCTTGTCAATAGATTTCACAAAACCTGACTTCCGATCAAACTACAGGAACAATCTAAGATGGTACTTCAAATTTGATTTGGAATATCTTTACTGTGATAATGCCGGAAATAAAATCTATCTGCTCAATAGAACTTTAGAACAGAACCTAAATCTACAAACGTCGGACGAATATGCAGCGCTGGTAGGATCTTTTTAGTTTTTACCTTCCAACGTAGGTCATGAGAAGGAACGAATTGGATGAAATAATACTGAAATCAGCCCAGAGTGTTCTGGGACAGGAAAGGCATCTTACTCATTGATTTCTTACCGCGTGGTCAAACAATGAAAGCAGATGTTTATTGCGAGACACTTAGGAAATTGCGCCGCGCAATACAGAATAAGCACCGAGGAATTCTGTCAAAAGATGTTGTGTTTCTTCACGCCAACGCACGACCACACACTGCAAGCGCGACGAAAAACAGCCTACAGGGATTTGACTGGGACGTGTTTGACCAACCCCCGTACAGTCTTGACCTCGCTCCTAGCGACCTTCATCTGTTTTTGCATCTCAAATCTTTCCTTGGCGGTCAACACTTCAACAATGACGAAGAGCTGAAAGAAAATGTTCCCAACTGGTTGAAGACACAGGCGGCAAACTTCTATGAAGAAGGTATACAGAAACTTGTGCCACGCTATGACAAACGCCTGCAAAATTTCGGAAGTTATGTGGAAAAGTAGTTTAAGAGTTGTAGAATTTTGTGTAATAATTTTTCTGTATCTGTACGCAATTTAATTTTATTACCAAACTGAACTTACTTTCTGGACGTACCTCGTATGTATGCATATGATGTCACAAGGGTGAATTGCTACGTGATATTTTTAAAATACAAATGCGAGTTTATTTCGGAAGGGTTTAGCCCATACAATTGTACTTAAATCTCGTAAATGTGCTGATGACGCTCATTTATGCCTTTATGTTGCGGAAATCAAATACAGTTGCGGCAGTGAAGTAAGGAAACAGAGTTTGAACGCTTTTAAAATAAACACTTCCTGGAATCCTGGAAAACAAACATTCCCCAGATATACGAGAGCAGCTCCACACACGATACTGTAAACGTTTACGTCATCCACCAATAGGGAAAACTCTCTATGCATTTATTTGGTCCTCCCACTGGAACCCGTAAGCTTTTTGCAAAATTAAACCGTTCTGTATACACTTCAAGCTCTTCTGCTGAAATCACCAAGTGTTATAAATAACTTCTGCGAAACGCAAAGCAATAGAGATCACTTGATTGGACAGTTGGAGCACTTTTGTACGAGAATAATGATCCAGGAATAGAACGGACATGTTCCGTAGTTTTTAGTTTTATGAAATAGTGCGGATTAATAGTAGCCATGTGACTTCAGCACATTCACTGTTAAGCAGATTTCAAAAACGGTTAGAGAAACTTACGAGGGCTGTTCAATAAAGAATGATCACAATCTTTTTTTGCGACAACGTTTACTCATGCTCATAATCTTGATACTCCTTCTCAAAATAGTCTACCCTGAATGCGATGCACTTCTCCCAGCTTTTCTGCCAGTCTTCAAAGACATGCTGGAAACCATTTTTGAGAGATTCTTCAAAATCGCCTCCGCAGCCTTCACCACTGCTTCTGATGATGGATAATGCCTCCCACGAAGGCGTTTCTTAAAGTTAGGGAATAGTAAAAAGTCACATGTGGATAAATCAGGACTATAGGGAGGGTGAGGGATGCACTTCACGTTAATTTTTGCAAGATATTCAGCAACAACATTGGCCATATGCGGCCGCGCATTATCGTGGTGCAGCATCCAGCCTGCTTCACGGAAATGTGGTCTTTTGCACCTGATATGGACTTTCAAATTTTTCAGGACATTCCTGTAGTATTGTCCAGTTACTGATGTGTGTGCAGGTACAACACGCTGATAAACCATTCCATGAATATTGTCGCACCCTACATTAGAATAGATTTAAATATTTATTAGCTTTGGGGGAACCCGTAGCGGTAGAGCTAAACCATCTTAACAAACACTAGTTACACACCACGCGGTAGGGTGGACATGTTATTTTACTGATAATTAGCTTACCTGCATGGTGGTGGAAGGTGGAAGGCCCAGCGAAGGAAAACTCACAAGTGCATTTTAAAGGAGGTTTAATAATTTCAGACAACTTACATTCAATGAGGTTTGTGTCCCGGAGGGTTGCTACAAACACGTCCTCTCTCTCTCTGGTGGCGGCCGGTCGTCTGGGGAAGAGGATGTGCCATCCTCCTCCCCAGCGCAGCCAACGAACAAAGTTCAGCCTAGTGGCCCCAGGCCTGACAACCCATACAGGGTTGCCACACCTCCCCCCGGACCACAAGCTGTTGACCCAGGGTCAACAGAACAATTAATTACAAATGAAAAGAAACTCGCTCGAGTGATGGAACAAAACAAAAAAAAAAATTAGCATACAAACATCACAAACAGTATTACAAACATAAATCTTGTCTCTTGACGTTACACATTCGTTTCTTTACTCCAGTGTCTGTCTATAACTTTAATTAAAAAGCCCTAAAAGAAAAATAAATGAAGTTCAGCACTTTTCACCACTACTGCACCAAACAAAAAAAAAAAAAAAAAAAAAAAAAAATAAGTTTCACAACCTGCCTGGACAGTACATTCCATTCCCACTGGTCTCACAAATGTAAAAAAAACTTGAAGCTTGCACTGCAGTCACTGATGAATAAAGACCACTGAATTGAGCACAATTGTACTTGCTCTACACTGAATAACAATGTGGGGCATTAATAGTTCTTCTGCCCCCAACACAGGTACGAAGTGACAGCACTAATAGCTGCCAAAGCTCTGACGAACAGTGGTCATAAAGGGCGGACCAGAGCCCGATGACACAAGGCAGTGTGGTAGGTTTAGCACTCCCATGGTGCAAACAGTTCGGTAGGAACAGTGTGGTGCAGCAGGAACGCAGATAAATAGGGCTGACTTGATACGTATCATCATACTACAACATTATTTCCAAAAATATAAGTGTACGTCAATTACAGAAGACACAACTACATCATTAAAACAAACTTCACTTCTGAACAATAATAAATAATAAAAAAAAATTAGGTACACCCCATCTGGGTAGCAAGAGACATGCTAAAACTAAGATAATTTCCATCACTCGGCAATATATAGAGCTTACAAATTTTGACAAGATAAATCAAATAATCTTCACAAAAGAATACATAAAACGTAGAAATATCACAATCAAAACTTTACAAAAACCCCTTAGGGTAGAAATAATACAATACACACAGCACAAAATAATTTGACCTTCCAAAACATTGAATAGAAATATTACAAATTTTCAAAATACCAAAACTTACAATTAGAGGGGTACCCCAAAATATTACACGTGGCCATAAACTTTTTAACAAAAACTGACGTGTACACTTAAACAAAAATGAGCTCAGTTTTTCTCTTTGTTTTACCATTATAATTTCAATCATATTTATTATGTGCGCGCACTACTTAATATCATCAGTACTACCTTTCAAATCAACAAAACTACTTACAATCTACTAACATCAACATTTTGCATGCCAACAAAACTACTGTCACATTACTACACCAACAAAAAAAAAATCGTTCTACAACACAATACATAGAACAAAACTGAAAGAAAAATTAAGTTCTGGGGCCTCAAAATTTCACATCCTAGATACACAAAAGAGAAAATATAGTATCATGTCTTAGCCTATTCTAAAAACTTTTGTATACATTGAAGGGTACTTTTGCTTTTCAACATAAAACTTAGAATTCAATAAACCATTAAAGCATACTGGTAATCACACAACTCCAAAATATATATCACTCTTAATCCAAAACAATTTTATCAAAATGTTCAAACTATTAGCATCCTGCAATAAAGAGACAAAGTAAACATCTGTACTAGTAATGTGCTATCTCACAAATACCTGGTAACTATGGCGAGGATGACAAACAGAACATCCCCAGGTCTCAGCTTCATAACAGTCATTCACAAACCTCTCTGTGATTCAGGTTTTCCTCATCATCTTAGCATGCACATTTCAGCACCAATGCTAAACAAAACTCAAAAATACACTTAATTACTTGCATCGATAAGCACATTTCAGCCACTTTATCGAGCCTAAAACACTGGATTAACGGGCACATTACAGCAACCCGTTAACCAGATAAACTTTACCTCTACATCTTTCACATAATCACACATAATTTCATTCATCCTTCTTATCGAGGTAGCACAGCACTATTCCAAAATGTAAACTTAAAATTAATAAACAAAATTTCAATTTTCTAATCATTGCAAAATTTATCATAAAATGAGGTTATTCAACTCAAAACAGTTATTAGGGAACATATACTTTTAATATCAATTAATTGTGACTTTCAATAATAACAATTGTATGTTCAACTTTTGACATCTAATTCATCAAACATCTATCCAATTATTGCCATTTGCCAATAATATACATCATATTCCAAAACAAAATAGCTTAGCACACTATACACTAAATCTCAAAATTCACACTCAGAAATCAAGGGGCAATATACTTTACATACAACCTTTTTACATTTAATGTGACACAAAAGAAAAGCAAAATGCATTTACAGTCTATATGGTCCCACAGGATCAAAATATGGGAATATCCTAGAAACATGTACTGATTGTTCCTTAACTCTAGGAGCATTTGGTCGACGAACCACATAAGTAACAGGAGTAATTTGTCGAACAATTTCAAAAGGCCCAAAATATCTATGAAGCAATTTGGTACATTTTCCCTTTTTCCTAATTGGAGTAAAAATCTTAACAAGCTGACCTACTGCAAAATGAGTATCTCTATGCTTAGCATCATATGTTTCTTTCTGTTTAATCTGTTGCTGATTAATATTATGGATGGCTACTTCACGAGCTTTCTGAATCTCTTCCAAAGTGTGCCGAACAAATAAATCATTTGAAGTGGCCTGAAGTTGCACCTGATTTGGTAAGGAAGGTTCGCGACCATATATCAAATAGAATGGTGAAAATTTTGTAGTTTCCTGAACAGAAGAATTGTATGAAAAAATCACATATGGTAAAACATTAGACCAATTGCGCTGATTTGAATCCACAAAATGACTAAGACAATTTAGTAAAGTCTGGTTAAATCGTTCAGTAAGGCCGTTGCATGCAGGGTGGTATGAACTAGTAAAATGAGGGGAAACTGACAAAGCTTTCAAGAGTTCCTGGGTTACTTCACTCAGAAAGACACTACCACGATCAGACAGTAACATGGCAGGGGCCCCATGCCTGCAAATAATCTGATGTAAGATGAACTTAGTAACCTGGGGAATGGTAGCCAAAGAGAGAGGGGCAGCTTCAACCCACCTAGAAGCATATTCTGTAGCAACTATGATATACTTATGACCCGACGTAGAACGAGGCAAAGGGCCTAACAAATCTATTCCCCAACGTTCTCCAATAAAGTTAACTGGAATAGGCTGCAAAAGACCAGCAGGTTTTTGATTCTTAGGTGCCTTCCTAGACTGACAACTTGGACAAGTTTTCACAAAATGCTCAATATCTTTTTTCATACCTATCCAGTAGTATCTTGAATTAATCTTACTAAAAGTTTTAGACAAACCTAAATGACCAGATAGTGGATCATCATGACATGAGGACAAAATTTCATGCTTTAACACCTCAGGAATGACTAGTAAATGCAAGGGACCAGTAGAACCCGAATTTTTCCTGTACAAGACATCACTTTTCAAAATATAGGTAGAAGCTTGACGTTGAACCTTAGCAGGAGCAGATTCAGGATCCTTAAGGGCATTAATAATTGGAGTCAGAACTGGGTCATCATTTTGTTTCTGAGCAACCTCAACTGGTGATAGCAAACAGGTAATTAGCTCATCAAGTTGTTCAATTTGATGCTCTTCAGGCTGTAACACAGGGAACCTTGACAAAACATCTGCGTCATTATGTTTCTTACCAGATTTATAACATATATCATAATCAAATTCCTGTAACTTTAGACTCCATCGAGCCAACCGGCCTGTCAAATCCTTTAAATTGTTCAGATAACAAAGGGAGTGATGGTCTGAAATAACATGCACTTTATAGCCATACACAAAAGTCCTGAAATGTGTTAAACCAAAAACGATTGCCAAAAGCTCTAACTCTGGTACACTGTAATTTCTTTCACATTTTGACAAAGTTCTAGAAGCATATGCAATAGGTCTAAGATTATCATTTACTTTCTGTAGTAAAACACCTCCTATTCCTAGACCACTAGCATCAGTGTGTAATTCTGTATAGGCTCCAGGATTATAATGAGCCAACACAGGGGCAGAAACAAGAGAGTTCTTTAACTGCTGGAATGCTGTTTGCTGATCCGGGCCCCAAATAAAACTTTGACTTTTCTTGGTCAGCTGAATCAATGGATGGGCAATGTAAGAGTAATTCTTAATAAATTTCCTGTAGAAATTGAACAAACCCAAAACATTTCTCACGTCTCTAACATTCTTTGGGCGTGGTAGTTCTTTGATCACTGTAACTTTCTCAGAATCTGGGGAAATTCCATCTTTAGATACTTCAAAACCCAATAACTTTATCTTTTCCATAGCAAAGAAACATTTCCCAGGTTTCAGTTTAAAATTATGCATTTCCAAACGTTGAAAAACAGCTTCTAAGTTTTCTAATAATTCTTCAAAAGTTTTGGCAAAAACAACAATATCGTCCAAATATGCTAAAGCTTTCTTAAATTTCAAGTCTCCTAACAATTTCTCAGCAACAAAACTGAAAAATCTTGGTGCATTAGCAAGCCCAAAAGACAAACGTTCAAATTCATACTGCCCTTCATGAGTAACAAATGAGGTATACTTTTTACTATTCTCCTCTAAAGGAATTTGAAAGTATGCTGACAACAAATCTAAGGAAGCAAACCATTTAGCTTCTCCAAGGTAACTAAGGAGGTCATCAATAAGAGGCAAGGGAAAGGCTGAGTTTACTGTAACCTTATTCAGTTGACGATAATCTACACAAAACCGCATAGAGCCATCTTTTTTCTTTACCAACACAACAGGTGATGACCAAGGTGACTGAGAATCTCTAATAATACCAGCATTTTTCATTTCCTCTACTTGTTGGGAAATAATCTCTTTCTGCTTATGAGCTACCCTATAGGGTCGTTGCTTAATAGGTTTTTCATCCTTTACCTCTATTTTAAATTCAGCTACATTAGTTGAGCCTAAATCTTGCAATGAAGTGGCAAAAACATGTTCATATTTTAACAACAGATTATGAAGATCTGACTTTTGAGCTTCAGTTAAGTTGGTATTAACATTAAATTCAAACTTTGGAGCGTTCAATGGAGTAACATCCTTAGGTGAAACTGAGTTACTTTGAACAAATGCAACTTCATGAGCATTAGCTAATACAGTTTTAGCAAAAAGTGTTTGAGGAACAGCTGAATTATTATGTACTGGTATCACAAAGTCCTTTGAAGATTTGCAAACTACAGGTGGAATAGAAATATTCTTCTTATGCATAATACTGGTAGAAGGCTCGAACATAACCTCATTTGTAATATCAGCTGAAGGCTGCACTGCCACAAAACAAGTAGTAAGCGGTGGCAATTTAACATCTTTTACAACAGAAACTTTATTAACTATCTGTACCTCATCGTTCAATGGAATCACAGCAATATCTGTAAAGGGACCACCACATGTTGTTTCGAAAGGAATGTGTACCATTTCTCCCTCATGAGTTTGAATCTTAACTTCTGCACAAGAATAATCAATGGTAACTTTATGTGAAGTTAGAAAGTCATTACCCAAAATGAGATTATGTGCCAAGTCTTTTACCACTAACACATCTTCCTGAAAAACAAAGTCATTAATTTGAAATTTCAAATTTGTTTGATAAGGCGCATCTAATAACTTGTTACCAGCTGTTTTAAGCAAAATCTCGACAGGTTTCATTTTAGAAATGTCATTGATATGAGCTGCATTCACAATGCTAACTGCACTTCCTGTATCCAACAAAATTGGAAGTTTTGACTCCCCAATGGACCCCAAAATTTGCAAAATTTGACCTGGAAGAGAAACAACATTAGACACAGGTGAACTTACTTTGGGTACCTCTAGGTTATGTCGTTGGAGGCTGGGCTTCTCGAGTTTTTTGAACCAGATGGTGAAGTCCAGCAATTACGTGCCATATGACCACGCTTGTTGCAATTGTAACACACAATAGGTGCCTGCTGTCTCTTTTCATGATATCTTGGAGGCTTAAGTGGAGGTGGCTGCACAGTAGATGCAGTAGCAGTGAATTGAGACTGAAGTTGTTGCATTTGGGTAGCAAGTTTAGTGACCTGTTCACTCAATGTGGAAACAACATTAATAACTGGTTCAGAGTGATTTACACTTTCAAACCGTGATAAAACAGGTGCAGATGACACAGGTGGAGAAGTGTAAGTTGATGTTTGTGCTTGTACTAAATGTTGTCTATGTTGCACATAAAAATTAGCTTTATCAACGCTTTTAATAATTTGTAAAACCTCCTCAACTGTTTGTGGATTTAATGGGAGCAAAACTTGTACATACTGAGGTTTCAATCCTTTCAATAAGTTTTTTACCTGCTCCATTTGTGTCATTGCAGCGTTAACTTGGTCACACAAGGATAATACATCATAAATGTAATCTAATACAGGCTCATTTTCTAATTGTACCCTCTGCCTAAGTTTAATTTCCAACAATTCATCTTGATTGGACATTTGAAAAGCTGCCAAAAACTGTTGAGTTAGAAAATGCCAATCATGCTCAGGGTGTCTATGGCAAAAAGTTCGGTACCAAAGTACTGCTGTGTCTCGCAAGTAACATGGGAAAAACTTCAACTTTTGTACATCTGACCAACCATTTGCTGTAGAAACTAAGTTAAATTTTCTCAAAAATTCTGAAGGAGATATCAGTGCTATCCTGTCAAAACAGGGTGGATCAATAAAAGGCCGAGAAACTTGCATTGTCTGAGTCTGATTAACATTAGGTGCCATGGATACTTCTAAATTACTAGGTACATGTGCACTTTGATTAGCTAAAGCAGAAGTCGAAGCTATTACATCATGTGAATCCATTGTAACTGGCACATTGGATGATTGCCGCGTTTTCTTAGGCATTTTGACTTACTTTTAAGTAACACTGGACACCAGAATAAAATAAGCAGAATTACCAACTGGAATGAACACAAAAATGAAGTGCATCCTTCACAAAAACACCAAAAAAAGAAACTATTTACTTTGAATTTTACTGCTAAAATTCACATAGCGTCCCTTGAAAATTAACACGTGACCACGTGGTCGACCAAAATTTAAGTTCACATCCCAAAATACTCAAAATTTAGAAAAACAAATCTCCGCAAATTTAAACTATAAATTCTGTATTAATAAATAAACCTCACATTAAGCCTGAAAAGAAAACTAATTAAAAACAAATTATGCCACCACGTGGTGTCCATTCTTCAACGCAAATAATCAATTTCCATGTAGTTATAAAAAAAAATTTTAGCACAATATTATGAAATAAGTTTACTATTAAAGAAATCAAATAAAAAACAGACCAAAAGTTAAAGGATTACGACACGATGACCAGATTAGAATTTCTAACTAATTGAACACCACGCGGTCGGCCATGTTTCCTCCATCTTTCACCAGCGTATACATTCAAATTTTTTCATCAAAACCGGAATAAAGCAAGGGAAAAAAAAAATTTTGAGATCTTACCCGCGTCTCCACCAATATGTCGCACCCTACATTAGAATAGATTTAAATATTTATTAGCTTTGGGGGAACCCGTAGCGGTAGAGCTAAACCATCTTAACAAACACTAGTTACACACCACGCGGTAGGGTGGACATGTTATTTTACTGATAATTAGCTTACCTGCATGGTGGTGGAAGGTGGAAGGCCCAGCGAAGGAAAACTCACAAGTGCATTTTAAAGGAGGTTTAATAATTTCAGACAACTTACATTCAATGAGGTTTGTGTCCCGGAGGGTTGCTACAAACACGTCCTCTCTCTCTGGTGGCGGCCGGTCGTCTGGGGAAGAGGATGTGCCATCCCCCTCCCCAGCGCAGCCAACGAACAAAGTTCAGCCTAGTGGCCCCAGGCCTGACAACCCATACAGGGTTGCCACAATATCAAAGATGACCTTAACTTTCCCAGCAGACGCAACCACTTTTGCTTTGTTGGGGGTTGGTGATGAAGGAGATTTCCACACTGAGCTTTCCTGTTTGTTCTCAGGATAAAAATAATGTAGCCAAGTTTCATCAGCAACGATTGCGTTTGAAAGAAACTCCGGATCTTCCTCTAACATCAACTTTAACTGTATGTTACCTCCATTGCAGCGGTAGGCGATACTGAACATGTCTGAACTTGCCTGGTTCTCACCAGGAGTATCAACAATGAATCTACTACGGCGTGTTTGTTTCACATTAAGGTAACAGAATATAATGTGATTGAATTTTAGTGCGAAAAATTATGATCATTCTTTATTGAACAGCATAGGTACATCATTTTCAGAGGTTTGCTTTCTAATGCAGACTTTACGGTATATTTGAATGAATTCCTGTATTTCCTTAAGTGGAACATAGAGCCTTCTGAACCACAACCACCTCGAGGCTCGTAGGTAACGGGTTGAGGTTTGCTGATCAGAGAGATTCCGAAATGAGTGATCAGCCCAACGCCGGAAATGAAAGTGTAAGAGATGAAGCGATAGGAAAGATAATAATGGAATGCTGGTGGGGAAAAGCGGAGGACCCAGAGAAAACCCGCTCTAGCGCCATGTTTTCCATCACAAATCTCACTTTGCGGTCGCCTGGGATCGAACCCGGGCCGCCTTGGTGATAGCCAAGTGGTCTAACCACTCAGCCATGGCGTGGCCTTGCGGTATCATTAATAAAGGTTATTTCTATAGATATTGTTGCTTTGTCTAGTTTTCACTGTCAGTTTATTAATGCGACCTAATTCAATTTTCCCTGTCAGGTAGCCATATATTAGAATACCCGCGAAGCATCCCTTTATTCAAACGATTCACTCGCTCGGAAATCGAACACAAGACGTCTCTAAACTCTCGTGAAAGCAGCTCTGTTGTCCTCAACAGGAGAGATAGTCTCCGAGGCCTGAGACGCAGGGGGGTTGGCAAGTTTATGTCACCCCATGTCAGTACAGTTACAGACCATTCAAAAACATTCCGACGGCTTCTACTTTTGTGAATGAATCTTCTAGGTTTTAGTGTACAGAGTGAACAAGGCGCGTGTTTTTTAATGGTTCTGCTGCTTCTGTAGCAGGCGTTCTCTGCCACACACATTCGCTGTCCTTGTCCCATTGTGCAAGGCAACGCATTCCTTTCAGCGACCTTCTTTGCGTTGCTGGACAGTACTTTCATCACAATGTCACATCAGCAACCAGTGGCGAAGCGAGCAAAGAAGCGCTGGAAGCACCGCTTCTCCAAGAATTTTAGAACAAAAAGAAAATTCGTGTAAAATTATATTTTATTTGCTCTGGATACATTTTTAAAATCTATTAGCGAACATCTGCGGTGCTGCGGACGATTTGACAGCTGATTAGATTCAAATGGCCAGTGCCCCGAGCTCATTCAGTATTAAATATTTCTGTATTTACGCATTCTTGTCCTTGAAATCCATGCTTCCTGTTTCCAAAAGCGACTCTTCGATAGTTTGGAAGCTCTAACAGATTTTGTCACGTAAAGTCTCTGCAGCGTATGAAGAGAAAAGTTTGTTTACTATGTGGCGCTTTTCAATTTATTTATAGATGACATAACACAGAGGGTTAAGGAAAGCAATGCCCATTGCCCAATAATAATGAACAAAGAGATCGCTGGTTTATTGTACGGGGATGATTCAACGGTAGGAGCAATGTCCGTAGTAGGTCAACAAAAATTAATTGAGGCAATTCATAGGTTTTGCGCTGACTGGGGACACTAAGGATAACCCCCCCCCCAAAAAAAAATAATGGTATTTAAAAGAGGATCGATACTTATGAAAGGAGAGGAATGGTTCATAGGAGACCAAAAGGTAGAAGTGGTAAACAAGTATGACTATTTAGGTGTAAGGATGTGTAGATGGACTGCACAAGCCAGAAAAGTGATAGCTAATAGCAGGGCGGCAATGTCAGGGGTAAGAATAAGTAAACATAAACTGGAGATGTCAGTTAGATCATTAGAAAGAATGTATGAAGCGGTCGTTGAAGCCAGAACAATGTATGCAGTGGAGGTATGGGGCACCTCAGAGATAGGAACACAATTAGACCAGATGTATGGATTGTTTTGCAAAGAACTACCAGGGCTGCCAAAATCGGTACCAAGAGAGGCGGCAGTACAAGAGCTAGGTAATACAAAAAGGAGGGGAATAATAATAGAGAGAATTTTTAAATTCTGGTATAAGTGTATTGAAGAGCAGAAAGGGGAATTATTGAATCTTTGCATGAAGCAACAGAAAGGCATTGAAAATACAAATAGTTGGTGGTAGGTATTGGAAAAACTGATATTAAAGATAGGCATGGGGTGTCTATGGAGAGCAGAGGAGACAAATTATAACGGTTTTGGGAAGGAAGTGAGAACTAGACTACAAGACATAGATAGGCAAGAGATATGGGAAAGTATAGAAGAAAAGAAATCTTTGAAATTTTATAAGCAATTAAAGACAGAACGGGGTAGGGAAAAATATATAGATCAATGTGGCAAAACTGGAAGAGAAGGCATAGCATGGATGAGGGTAGGAATATTATACTTAAAAGGGTTGAGAAGTAATGAGGTAGGAATATGTGAATTTTGTGGAGATGAAGAGAGCACTGTTCATTAAATGATAGAATGTAAGGCGCTAACAAATTACAGGAGAAAAATATGGGATAAGAAATGGGACAGTGTGAGCATAGAGATATTGGCGGTACGCATGCTAACGGGGATGGGAAATGTGTAGTGTTTTACACCCGCTTTTACTACATACGGCACCGCAGGCGGTGACACTGATGGTACATGAGATGAAGATGGAGCACCGGTGGAATGAGATGACGGGGGAAACCAGAGTTCCCGGAGAAAACCCGCCCCAGCGCCGTGTTGTTCACCACAAATCTCATTTTGCGGTCGCCTGGGAGCAAACCCGGGCCGCCTTGGTGAGAGCCAAGCGGTCTAACCACTGAGCCACAGCGTGGCCTAACGGGGATGGGAGAAAAGAAAAATAGATGTATAGGAGATTTCCTACATAGGATAAGAGAAAAGTGGATTAGGATAAAATAAGAGAAGGTGAAGAAGAAATGACACCAAGCTGCTCAGGAAAATCAAAGGCTTATAGCCAGGGGCCCTGAGTCAGGAAGTAAATCTTAGGTCTGCAATTTTATATATTTGTACAGGAGGTATAATACAGCATGTTCTGTGATAAATTTTATTGTACTGAATTTGTAATGGATACTGTACAAATAAATAAATATCAAAAATAAATATCATAAATATCATTAGTAAAAGTGAATTGCGTACGTTCTCCCGTGTTAGATTAACAGTTGACGAATATAAGCCAGCTGTAGGAAAAGTCGAACGTCTTGAGTGGAGAGGGGATATATGAATGTGTCTGTATGCAGTGTGACCAGTCTTTCATGCAAGACGGCCCTACGTGTCATTGTACAATAGAAAGAGTACTGAAGAGTAGCCTTAGTTCTTTGAGTAATTATTCTCTCCTATTTTAACAAGCATTATTATTTGCAGCTTCCCTCGCTTTGAAAGTCACGCCTTGCCACTGTCAGAAACACATTCATCAACTCGCAGTGACTAACTTCCTCACTTGTTTATGTGATCATTAGAACTTTCAGAGTCTTCTAGAATGTCCTGGGAGTCGTGGAGAGGGGAAACTTCCAAAACATTCTGATTATCTCTCGATACCGCTTCTAGTGTTTATGTTGGGCGGTCGGTCGTCGGTCATATGACACCTACCGATAATGGCACCACATGGAATCATTCCAAACACGAACATGTTTGCTTCATAAACACCCGATAAGAAAAAGGATGTTTAGGCTTTAACTTTCTCCACCATAAGAGGTATGTTGTGTCTTCTTCTTTTTCTTCTTCTTCTTCTTCTTCTTCTTCTTCTTCTTCTTCTTCTTCTTCTTCTTCTTCTTCTTCTTCTTCTTCTTCTTCTTCTTCTTCTTCTTCTTCTTCTTCTTCTTTACTCCATGTTTTGGGCATATCGCCCGTTCCGGCTACATAGATCTCTTCAGCGTTTCCTGGTTCGTCCTCTTCCTTTTGGATTGTAGCTTAATACTGCATTTTGATATCTTCCATCCTCCATTCTTAATATATGTTCATGCCATTGTTGCCTTCGTTCTGATATTTTGTCATGGATTGGTTCGATTTTTAATTCCTTTCTAATATTGTACAACATTTAACACTTCTTAAAGATTTCATTTCTGCAGACTGTATTTTATTTACATCCTTTTGTGTTGGCACCCTGGGTTCACTTCCATATAGTAAAGTTGGAGTAGCCATTACCTTACACATTTTCATTTTTGTACCCCTTCTCACTCTGTTTTTAAAAGTTCTTTGGATTGTCCCAAGTATTGCTCGGAATTTGTTTACTTTTTCTTCTATATCAGCATTGTATCTAAAACTTATGTTACATCCTAAATATTTAAAACTCGATATTTGTTCTACAATCTTATTTCCTAAAACAATTTTTGATCTTACATTATAATTTCCTTTAAAAGCCATAATTATTGGTTTTTTTCTTCTGATATTTTAAAATTATACTTTTGTACTATATTATTTAGAATATACATTGATTTTTGCAGTTGATTTTCATTCCGATGAATCAATATTTGGTCATCCGCAAACAGCAGGGTATTAATCTAAATATTTTCTTTTCTTTAGATTCCTGGGTCTACTAAAATCTTCCATTCATTTAGAATATCGTTCATATCGGAGGCATGTTTTTTTAAGTAAGTACCGTTTTGTGATTCCGCCGCCGCAGCGCTACGGTCGGCGTTCCGCGCATGCGCGCTGGTTACCTACATCTCTTGTCTACGCACTGACGCCATTACAGTCTGATTCTTCATTGTATACGTTGGTTACTGAGTGTTTAAGATGCCTCCAACAATCGTGAGTCCCGCCGATTGTGAAGTACGGACTGCTATACGATTTCTTAGTGCTAAAGGCGTAAAACCGATCGATATTCATCGTGAGATCTGTGAAGTTTGCGGACAAAACATTATGAGTGATGGAATGGTAAGGAAATGGGTGAGAGCATTTAAAGATGGCCGCACAAATGTGCATAATGAAGAACGGAGTGGGCGTCCTTCGGTCGTTACTGAAAATTTGGTACAGAAAGTGGACGAAAAGGTGAGAAAAAACAGACGCTTTACAATTTCATCATTGTGCGACTACTTTCCTCAATATTCTCGTAGTGTTTTGTATCGCATAGTGACCGAGGACTTGAAGTACCGGAAATTGTGTTCACGTTGGGTTCCGAAAATGTTGACGGATTTGCACAAAACCCAACGTTTAGGCAGTGCATTGACTTTCCTTGAGCGGTACCGCAATGAAGGTGAAGATTGTTTAGACAAAATTGTTACTGGTGGCGAAACATGGGTGGCCTACGTCACGCCAGAATCGAAACAACAATCCATGGAATGGCGACATTCATCATCACCCACAAAAGTGAAGTTTAAGCAAACAATTTCTGCCCGGAAAATCATGTGCACAGTTTTTTGGGACAGAAAAGGAGTATTGTTAGTGGAGTTTCTGCCTCGTAATGAGATAATCAATGCAGCGTCTTATTGTGAGACATTGAACAATCTTCGCCGTGCAATCCAGAACAAAAGACGTGGCAAGTTGAGTAAGGGTATCGTTTTGTTGCATGACAATGCCCGTCCATATGTGGCTAATCGGACCAAAGATCTCATCAAATCTTTTCAATGGGAAACGCTAGATCATCCTCCATACAGCCCTGATCTGGCGCTCAGCGACTACCATTTGTTCCTGCACTTGAAGAAACATCTGAGCGGTCAGCGTCTTCAAGACGATAACGAAGTCAAACAGTTGTGATACAGTGGTTAACTCGTCAGGCGGCAGAATTTTATGAGGAGGGTATTCAAAAACTGGTGCCACGTTATGACAAATGCCTCAATATTCACGGAAATTATGTAGAAAAGTAGATTAAGGTACAGGCTTTCATGTAAAAATAAAATTATTGTGATATTTATGCACGTCTTTTTTTAATTCCAAAACGGTACTGACTTAAAAAACATGCCTCGTATATATACTAAAAACATTAGGTATGTAATATTTAAACAAATATTAAAACACGCGGTAAAATCGTGTTTGAGGTTTCTAGAATCATCTTTGAAGAGTCTGTGTGTGTGACAGAGAGGGAGGGAGGAGAGAGAGAGAGAGAGAGAGAGAGAGAGAGAGAGAGAGAGAGAGAGAGAGAGAGAGACAGAGACAGAGAGAGAACAGTGTAATTTATAGCAAAACGTCGAATGCATGCAAAACTTGTCATTTAATTGCAGCATCTTCTAAGGATGCGATAGGCACTTCCTAAGCAAATCCCTAACTTCAAACTACCCTTATTTAGAAATAACGCTTTGATATTTTTTAAATACCATATATTTAAGAATTTTCGTAACCAATAAATGTATATCTTAAATTCTCTGTGAATAGTCTGAAGTTTGTCTTTATTCTGCATCAATTTTAGATAATGGTAATCCATAACAGATAAGAAGCCACTACAAAAAATGTGAACGTTCTTATAAAGCATACTTTAATATTCTGTTGGAGTATTAAGCATTTCAGAGATATTTATTTGTAATATACATTTTCAAACGCTTTTAAAAGCGCTGAAGTCGCGATTTGTCTGTTATACCAAAAGATTAAAATTTCTGTCACTTTTGATGCATCAGGTTTTTGATCTGCGCCAACAGTTTCATTCCTGTTTAATCTCTGCACACCAAGAGAGTATATTTTTGACCTGGACAAAGAGCAATTTTACGTGTGAATGTTCCAGCTGTCAAACTGTCATCTCGTACATTTCACGTGGGCTTCTACCATAGTCCAGGAGAAGATAGGTATGTAAACACATGTCTGGCCTGGTAACGATTTGTAAATATGTTCCCTTTCTGCCAACATGCTTCCACAAAATATGCTGTTTGTGGGATAAGAGTTCGTTTGTTAGTTTTAACATTACAAAGGAATACCAAAGGATGCTGCAACTTGGTGAGAACTGAAATAGGTGCCTTGAATTCGTTATGTGGAAATCATAAAGACACGACACGCTGGAGATACCATCAGTGCACAGAACACGGCAGGTTATATGAAAATTACGACACGACTAGGTAGGTACATGGTAGGTGCACAGTTTAAATGAGGTATACCCGGAAGACCTCTGAAACCAGGGAGTGTCAAAACACTCCGTGGGTGTTTCGTAGGGCCCATACCTACCCAGCGGGATGGCTCAGGTGGTTTCATCTGTGGTCCACATTCGGGATGCCCGGGTTCAATTCCCTTCGCTGAACTACGTGACCCATGGGTTCTTTAGGGGGTTTTCCCAGGTCGTTAGGCGAATGCTGTATAGGTTAATTACATCCCCGAACTTCCTGGCCCTCCATTTCATCTCCATTATCATTTCACATAATCACACATCTGGTGGTCACTTTCAGGGTAGAAGTGTCGGCAGGTGTCTCTGCGGTGCATGGCAGGATGATATGTTCCTGGTAAACACTTCCTCCTTCGATAGTACCTGGTGGGCCATTTCCGAACCTCGGTGGGTGGGATGACGTTTGTTGTGACCTGCCGGGGAGTTTCAACTGGTAAATAGTATGGACCCTGCCCTCTTCACTGTCGTGGCTCCTTGGGTCAGCCCCCTCGGCTCATCCTTCCTCCCGGAGATGCCCCACTTGGAGCTTAGGTGCAATAAACCACAGGTTTCGGTGCCATATCCCGTCTGTTGTAATCCTAATAGTTTAGACACATTTTCTACTAAGAGGTATTTTTCTACATAGTTCTGGGGACTCTATACCTCAACCCACAACGGAGAATCGCCTTCGATAATCGTAGCTGTTAAAGGGTTTTAAGCGGGGAGGAGTTTCAATATTGCTGCCAGGTCAGGCCTCCTGTCTTATAGGAGGGCATTAGGTAAAGGAAGTACAAGGCAGCCAGGACAGCGCAGTGGGACCCTATTTTTTTTTCCAAGTTGAACATTCTTGGGCGGACGCCCTCTTCGGAAACACTCGGGCATAGGTCCCATGACAGAAAAGAAAAACGCTTCTCTCCTTATCCACATATACCGCATGCGCCACAAACTGCAGACCACACCCTGGAACATGAAATGTAATAAAATGTGAGAAAATGAGCTACAAGAGAAGTCGTGTAGAACTCTCTACCCAACATTCTCCTGCCGATCTGTGAAGATCAGTACAAACATTGACATGAGCATTAGTTAATTGATGGAAATTAATCATTTCTTCACACTAGTCGTATGTAGGCTAAGAGTTTTGATATATAGTCAACATGAAAAATTCAAATCCCGGCCGTGGCATTGAATTTTTCATGTTGACTATATATTGAAATGAGCACTTTCACCTACTGTTATCGTTTTGGATGGCGGGGGTTAGGCACGCCTAACCCTTCGCTCGTTCAAATTCGGCCCAGAATTGACGGTTTTAAAGTGTGTGTAAGTTAGACAGCCTCATTTTATTAGATTTATTGGCATGTGAAAGAACTTCGTGACAAAATTTCGGCATACCGGCGGTCCTGATTAAACTTCTCAGCATTGTTAGCCAATAAAATATTTATTTTAGAAAACAACTCACTGTTGCACTTCATGTATACTGAAAATGATTTATGTAATAAAGTAGGTGATCCCGAGCATGTCATGTTTGAATGCGAAAAATATGGAATTTCGCAGTTAGAGGAAAGATATGTTTTAGGAGGATTTTATATTCATGACATATTAAGAGATTCTGAACTAGTAAAAAAGTTACAATTTCTAAGCAATTTATGCCAGTAAAAAAAGCTTGGGAGTTAGTAATTATAGAAGTAAGAAGACCTGAAAGACAAGAATTAAGAAGATCAGTTAGAATAAAAGAAAGAATTATAAGAGAAAGTTTTAATGCAAATGGATCCTTAAACATAATAATAGAAGAGGAAATCGAACAAATTGGACAAGATATAGAAGAGGGAGAGAATTTATTAGATGAGGAACGAGAGTAGTTAAATAGAAAATATTATGTTGTTTCGACCGGCAGATAAGAATGGGCAGAAAAAAGAAGAATTAGACCAAAGAAAAAACTAGTGAAATTATATAATATTTATATGGACTTAATGTATATTTGTAAAAATAAATATGAATTATTGTGTTTAGTTTCACAATTTGGTAAAAAGTATCTTAATAGTTAATATTAAAAGAATGTATTGTTGTTTAAAATTATATTTAATCATCATCTAAATTAGAGATGTAATATATAAATTTCTTTTTGAATTATATGTTTAATTAAGAAGACAAGTAAAGAACAAATAAATTTATTATTCTTGTGGTTAATTTAAAAATAAGTGCTGGTTACCAGTACTTTTAAATATATGTTATAAATAAAATAAATTTAGCTGAGGTTTTTCCAGTTTAAATTAGAATTGCTGGCTTCCAGCAATTATCAGTAGCTTCTTGTAGTTTTGTAGAGTTTTTGTTATTTAAATTTATCTGAAATGCTTGGTTAAGTAGTTAAAAGAATATTAGTATTGTGTTCAGTAGATATTTGCTGGTTACCAGTAGATTTTGTAGTATTATAGGTAGCAGTAGTTTTTTGTGGTGTGTTTTATCTTTTTTTTTTTTTTTTTTTGTAGTTTTTGTAGTTGTTGAAAATCTGAAACAATTACATTATTGGAAACATAGAGTCAGACTGAAAAATTCAATGCCATAGCCGGGATTTGAACCACGGATCTTCTATACTTACATGTAGTAAGTCGCCATTGAGGTAGTTGTCTCATGTGTTTATGAGAACTCCTAAGTGGTTTACCGGGAAAATACGAGTCAGTTGGAGAATTTAATGTCATATTGGCACGTTGGCCATAGTAGCACAATGGTAGTGCGGCTGGACGGAAACCAGAAGATCCGTGGTTCAAATCCCGGCTATGGCATTGAATTTTTCAGTCTGACTCTACGTTTCCACAATTTAGCCTACACACGGCCAGTGTGAAAGAATAATTAATTTCAATTACATTATTATTAATAATTATTACATTATTATTAATAATGTAATGTTTTAAGAAATAAATGCAAAATTTGAATGTGTGCCTCGGTATAGTTTCAAGGAGCCGGGCTATGATATTCAGATTTTATTTTATTTTATTTTTGTAGCACTTCATGTTACTCGAAAATGCTTGCAAAAACAGTTTTATTACAGACTTCGTATAGTCACGTGTTTAGATGCTATGCTGGCTTTGAAATTCCATTCTTTGTATGACCAAGAGAAATAAATGAATGGCGATGTAGCATTACGAAAACATAAAGTACTTGAAAATTCCAATAGTAGTAATAAAGATACCTCGGCTATGATTATTACGGCCGCAAAAGAATGTCATAAAATCTGATTCATTGATTTTGTAGTTGTACACATTGTCTCTCTCTTATACAAAAGCACACAAAATTCATTCACAGTGAAGGTTACCTGAATTTGACTGAATTAGATTATGCCACGGAGGGGTTCGACACTATGACCAGTGTTGATTTATTGTACCTATGACTAGGGATCCCAGATTCTGAAATGAAAAAACTGGGACACTTTGACACTATGCTATCGGAAAAACAAAGGACCTGTTACATATACAAATAAGGTAAACAATGAATTAATTCGGATATTAGCACAGTACCATTAGTTGAACTCTTTGCCTTATTCCTTTGCCCACTTTCATCTCTTCCCTCCTATTTTATGTGCTACTGGCTCTGGGTAGTTGAAGAAAACTGGACCAGTTATCTTTCGGTACTCTGATATTTTCCGTTTGAATGTATCTGATGCAAACGTTTTCTATCCTTCCTAGAACTCGGGACAAGTCCTAATAATATCTTCACTACTCCTTCAAAAATAAAAATTACTCTATAAGAGAATCACTAAATATACACATTCGCTTGGGCATCTTAATTTACTTCACAGTTACAGTAGAAACAAATTAAACCGAATAATAACTTTACTACCCACTTCACCTTGGAAGCCCGCACATAGAAGTCAATCCAGGTCGTCTGTACAAACTAATCCTTGTTTCACATAAGCTTGCCCGGTATCTCTTAAAGGTCACGTGACCTTATCACATCTCATTGGCTGCTGTTGTGGTGCAGACTGTTGTCCGGTAAAAATTAGTTCGTTCTTTAACATGGTGATATGTCTTTATATGTTGGAAGAGAATTGTCAAATTTATATTTTCGTAACTGTTTTAATGAAATATATTACGCAACAGAGTCAATTTATCTGAAATGCATGTTAATTCTTAAACGAGGTAAAGAGGAGGTTCCTTTGCTCTCAAACACATGGCACGATAGAACGTGATGTAGCGGTAGTGATGACATATTTGTTTATATGACTTTTATCACTGACCTTGTTTTGAACTGGATTAGTCATATATCGCCATTCAACGGTGTGTTGTGCTGAGTGCGAGAGCTAAATTATTTTATTGATCGTTTATTGCGCGTGTACTTATTATATGTATAATGGCAGTTTTCGCTGAAGCATCGCAAGGGAAAACCTTTGCAAAGCGGCGAAAAAAGAATTGTGGTGCATGTGTTTAATGCACTCACAGAGAAGAATCCGTCTTTGTCAGTGAGAGAAGTCGAACAGTTGTGCCCTGAACTTACAGCTGTGTTAGATGCGTAGAAACATCGCGACATGAAATTGAGACAACAGGAAAACTTACCACTCCAGGGGCGATATTGCTGTGTGGCGAAGACGTTATTTAAGGACAATCAGACTGTACCGAGATACAAGTCGCAAAATATACTACCTTGACGAGACTTGGGTGAATGAAATGTGTAGTGTTTAACGCCCGCTTTTACTACATATGGCACCGCAGGCGATGACACTGATAATACATGAAATGAGGACGGAGCATTGGTGGAATGAGATGGCGGGAAAAACCGGAGCTCCCGGAGAAAGCCCGCCCCAACGCCGTGTTGTCCACCAAAAATCTCTCTTTGCGGTCGCCTGGGATCGAACCTGAGCCGCCTGGGTGAGAGCCAAGTGGTCTAACCACTGAGCCACGGCGCGGCCGACTTGGGTGAATGAAGAACTGACGACAAGTATGTCGTGACACGACTTTTAAGACTGAAAGACAAGCATTTTTGCAAGGTATGTGTGCTGGTTTAAAAAATCCCAGTGGATAAGGCCGAAGGTCTTTCATTATAAACTTTTCCAGTTTCATTGCTCATTCATTCAGTTTCAACTTGCTCAGTTTCATTATAAACTTCACTATTTTTGCATACCTTCATATTATCATTTGTATGATTTTATCCATCTTCCTGGCAGTTATTATGACGTTTACTGCAGGTTTAAATATGACGGGAAGGCACCGCCCATGACTTATGGTGCAAAGCATTAGCCAATTAGGATGAGGGGGAAAGTAGTTGCACGCGGAGTGATACGTATCAGCGGGGTAAGATTATATGAAACAGAGATTAGTAAGTAAACATACGCTTCGGTACCAACATAACAATCAAATAGCGGAATATTTCCCTTTTGATGTTTACCTGATTATGCGATAAAAACGTATTTCTCCATGCCAAGAAATGCAAATACAATAAAATTAGTGATATTTCACGTATTTAATATGCACAAAAATTCAGTACTAATAAAATCTGAAAAACAGGGACATTTGGCGTCCCGGGTGAAACTTTTCGGGACACCGGGGCAATTGAATAAAAAAGGCTAAAATCCGGGACTGACGTCTGGAATCCCTGCCTATAACCCAAGTGGGGCATCTCTATAAGGAAGGATGAAGCGAGAGGAGACAGAGGGGGCCAACCCAAGGAATCACGACGGTGCAGAGGACAGGATCCTTACTATTCACTAGTTGGAAACTCCAAGGCAGGCCAGCGCAACCAGCATCCCAACCGCCGTGAACCGGAAACGGCTCGTAGACCGGAAGCCTTCCTACCGAGGGAGGAAGTGTTTACCAAGAGCATATCATCCTGCTATGCAGCACCGAGACAGCTCCGACACTTCTACCCTGAAAGCGACCATAAATGAGAGATGATGCGAAATTTTAATGGAGATGAAATGGCCGGACAGGAAATTCGGGGAATGTAATTAACCTAATGAGCATTTGCCGGGTGACACGGGAAAACCCCCGAAAAATCCCATGGGGCAGGTAGACCGGCCATGGGAATTGAACTCGGATCTCCTGAAGGCGGGTCTCAGACGAAACTGCCTGAGCCGATGAAGCCGATGAACCACCCGATGATGCCCACCTCGGAATGGTGGTGCTAGCGTGTCTGCCTCACGTTCAAGGGGTCCCGAGTTCGAATCTCGGTCAGGGTGAGTTACCTGGATAAGGATTTTTCCCGGGTTTCTCCTTATCCTGAGAGACGAATGTCGGGTAACTATAAACTCTATGGACCCTGGCTCATTTGAGCATCATTTCACCCATTCCAATCAACATCCGATATGCCAAGTCTATAATGTTCTCTTTCGTAGTCTGTATTTCCAGTAAAAATGATAATAAATTGGGTGGAACAAAATACTTCCGTATTCGGTGGCCCTGATCTAGCCGACCATAGAGGTCGGTGACTGGACATTAGCACTGCGGAATACGTGAGAAAGGCCATCTCAAACAATGTTTGTTTGTAAACAAACATCGGCAGTAGCCGGTCGTGTTTTATTTTACATTTTTTGAGATATAAAAAGCATGCTTGGTCTTTGACCTGGCTGCAGATAACCGCTTGCGAAATGCAGTTTGTTTTTGTTATTCCAGAACTAAAAGTTGGAAGATTTACGACAGGAAGGAAGGTCATGACATTATGGATACCGCAGGCAGAATAGATGGCGCTATAAAAGTTTTTAAAGGTACATTATCTTTGGATGAATACGTAGCTAGTTTATTGCCCAAACAAGGTCTGGCCAATTTAGATTCCAATATTGCTACAATAATGTTTATTACCAGCAACTTTAAAAAGGATCTAAAAAACTCCTTTTATAGGACAAAACAACTGTATTATATTAATGATATTAACATTATTTTTATTATTACTATTATTACTGTTATTTATTAAGCACTGGCCTTATTTTTATTCTATTGCAATTTAAAGAAGATACATTCTGGTATTGTATACTTAATTTCTATTGGAATACAATTTAAGGAAATCAAGCCAAAAGAAATAAAAGCGAAACTGATGAGAAACAAACAAACAAACACACACACACTCACTATCTTTCACCAGAAATGACAATTGACTTTTTTCTTTTTGGTAATTTACGTCCCCCATCATTAAGTCATATCGGACGGTGAATGAATTCGGTGAAATGATGCTCAAATGAGTCCAGGGTCCATGGAGCTTAGAGATACCCGACATTCGTCTTTCAGGATAAGGTAAAACCCTGGAAAAAACCTTATCTAGGTAACTCACCCTGACCGAGATTCGAACTCGGGATCTCTTGAACGTGAGGCAGACGCGCTACCATCTACGCTACCGAGGCGGGCAACAATTGACTTACCTATATAGATTAGTTAATGTTATGTTCGCATAAAAATTTATTGTTCCATCACTGTCACGTTATTTATGGTACGTGTGTTATGTATGTATACTGTCGCCCCTACAAGGCAAGCGGGGCATGAAGAGGGAGAGGGGTTTGAACTGTTTATCTGCTTTGGTAGTGGATCTGTCCATGCTTCGTCTGAAGCCGATCTCGTGATGATTTGAAAGAAATTTGGTATTGAAACAGTCAATATTTAAAAACTGGTACCATTTTGATACTTTAACAGCTGTCAACGATCAACAAAATATATAATATCACGATTAACATTATTAACCTCGATCGACCAAAACTATGGTGATATATTGTTGTGTGTATTATGGGTAGCAAAAACAGAATCTTGGAAAGAGAAAATACCAAACTATCTCTTGTATTTTGAAACTTTTCTGTTATAAATTTCATAACAGCCTGATATTGCAACAGTATATTTCTGCAGAATTAGTTGATCTTCGGAAAGTTTGTTGTTCAAAATTTATGAAAACAGGCAGTTGTGTAGTTTGATATTTCTTGTGAAACATTTACTGTATGTAACATAACTAAATAGAAGCATCTCTTTTTCTATAAGCGATTATGTAAAGTTGTAATGGGTAGAGAAACGTGGGCTAAGCGTGACACTTCCATTATTCACTTCAGTTTATGGAATGGCTGTATGCCATTTTGTAGATGTACCTTGATTAAATAAAGAAGTGTATTAAAGGTTGGTTATTAAAGATATTTACGAGGGCTGTTCAGTAGAGAATGATCATAATTTTTTTACGGCCAATATTTTTCGCACTAAAATTCAATCTTATTATATTCTGTTAGCTTAATGTGAAACTAACACGTCGTAGTAGTTTCATTGTTGGTACTCCTGGTTTCCGCCCGTGAGAACCAGACAAGTTCAGACATATTCAGTATCGTCTACCACTGCAATGGAGGTAACATGCAGTTAAAGTTGATGTTAGAGGAAGATCCGGAGTTTCCTTCTAACCTAATCACTGCTGATGAAACTTGACTACTTCATTTTGATCCTGAAAGCAAACAGCAAAGCTCAGTGTGGAAATCTCCTTCATCACCAAACCCCAAAAAAGCAAAAGTGGTTGTTTGTGCTGGGAAAGTTATGATCATCTCATTCTTTGATATTCATGGAATGGTTTATCAGCATGTTGTACCTGCACACACATCAGTAACTGGACAAAACTACAGGGATGTTCTGAAAACACAGCAAGTCCATAGCAGGCGCAAAAGACCACATTACGTGAAGCGGGCTGGATGCTGCACCACGATAGTGCGCGGCTGCATATTGCCGATACTGTTGCTGAATATCTTGCAAAAATCAACGTAAAGTGCATCCCTCAACATCCCTATAGTCCGGATTTAGCCCCATGTGACTTTTTCTATTTCCTAAATTGAAGAAACGCCTTCGTGGGAGGCATTATCCATCATCAGAAGCAGTGGTGAAGGCTGCGGAGGCGATTTTGAAGGATCTCTCAAAAAATGGTTTCAAGCTTGTCTTTGAAGACTGGCAGAAAGGCTGGGACAAGTGCATCGTATTCAGGGGAGACTATTTTGAAAAGGACCATCAAAATTATGAGGATGAGTTAAGGTACATTTTCAAAAAAAAAAAAAAAAAAGGTGTTCATTCTTTATTGAACAGCCCTCGTATAGTGGAAGTAGTTACCCGCGATTGTGATTTTATTACACCCTGTGTCATTAATGCTTTATTCACCAATCAGTATCGAACTTAATCGATAGTTTTAAATCATGCTTGGTAACCCAATAAGTATAAAACAAACAATCCTTTGCATTAACGGGGTTAGAACATGTGGCTAACTAAATCCACATATATGCCTTACCTAGTCATATTATATAATTCTCAAAAACTAGTAACTGATACTTCTTCTCTTACATTAATTTTTTATTCCTGTAGTCTCAGCTTCGCTTCGACTAATCTCTGTTTCATATAACCTTGCCCCGCTGACATGTCTCACTCCGTGTGCAAATACCTTCCCCCTCACCCTAATTGGCTAGTGCTTTCGCACCAAAGGCCATAGGCGGTGCCATCCCGTCACATTTATAACCTGCAGTAAACGTCATAATAATTGCCAGGAAGATAGATAAAATCATACAAATAAGAACATAAAGGCATGCAAAATTACAAGTTTATAATGAAACTGAGCCAGTTGGAACTGAATGAATGTGCAATGAAACTCAAACAAGTTTATAATGAAAGGCCTTCGGCCTTTTCCACTGGGATTTTTTTAAACCAGCACACATACCTTGCAAAAATGCTTGTCTTTCAGTCTTAAAAGTTGTGTCACGCCACACTTTACTATTCGTGTGTTCTTCATTCACCCAAGTCTCGTCAAGGCAGTATATTTTGCGACTTGTGTCTCGGTACAGTCTGATTGTCCTTAAATAACGTCTTCACCACACAGCAATATCGCCCCTGGAGTGGTAAGTTTTCCTGTTGTCTCAATTTCATGCCACGATGTCCCTACGGATCTAACACTCACACCTGTAAGTTCAGAGCACAGCTGTTCGACTTTCTGTCACTGACAATGACGGATTCTTCTCTGTGAGTGCATTAAACACATGCATCACAATTCTTTTCTTGTCCCTTTGTAAAGGTTTTCCCTTGCGATGCTTCATGCGAAAAACTGGCATTATACATTGCCATTATACATTTCAAAACAAGGTCGTGATAAGTCATATAAACAAAGATGTCATCACTACCGCTGAAGAACGTGCTATCGTGCCATGAGCTTGAGAGCAAAGGAACCTCCTCTTTACTTCGTTTAAGAATTAACATGCATTTCAGATAAGTCAGCTCTGTTGGGTAATACATTTAATTCAGTCACGAAAATATATATTTGACAATTGTCTTCCAACATATAAAGATATATCACCATGTTAAGTAACGAACTAATTTTTACCGCACAACAGTCTATATACAACAGCAGCCAATAAGAGGTGATAAGGTCACGTGACCGTTAAGAGATAAGGGGCAAGCTTATGTGAAACAAGGATTAGATATCTAGGAAGCCTATTATTTTGCATTCTTCTAGTTACTTTTAACACAAAAGGAAACAAGAGATGGTATGGAATCAATTTTCAGAGTTTATCGCATTCTATCTTGGAACAAAAACAAATAAAAATTTATTTTTATCATCTCTGCTTTGATTAATTATCTCGCTGCCTTCCAAAATAGGTTTTCATTGCAGCACGTATTGTTCAGTTGTATTTTAACTCCCTATTTGCACTTCTGCGTAACGTAAACACTAATAAAATTGGTGTATGGTTTCACAAAGACGAGACACGTAAGCCATTTTAAGAGGCACTGAGATTAACTTGTAATAATAAGTAATAAATGTACAGTCATTTAAACGATATTATCACCTGAAGCTATGAGTGGCTAATGCCCTTCTTTCGCAGGACAATATCCACTGTGTGCCGCCTTTCTGCTCCTGACGATTCGTTTTGTCTGTTTCCAGTTGTTTCTCTTACTAGAACATTCCCCTTTTATTCGGGGCCTATTATTTATAAAGAGCTGACAGCGCCTGTCGATTCTAGTCGAGTTGAGACAGTCGAAATGAGTTGACAGAAGTTGAACTGAGAGTAGACAGCTTTTCAGTGGACAGTTGACAGTAGGAATTCAGTGAATGGTGCCAAATTCAGTTCAGTTGTGATCTGCGCCGAAGGATCAGTTAGGTGTTGTTCGGAGTATAAAACAATGTCCTAAGACTAACATTTAAATGACTAAATGATAAATAAAGCGCCGCTAATATTCTAATTTGTTACAGTATAGAGGTGTACAAGAGTTAAATAAATGATAAAATCTTGTGAGCAAAGGTAAAAGCAGATTTCAAGCGGCAGAAATGGGATTATTAAGTTCGGTTTTGGAAGTCACTAGAAGAGACAATAAAAAATGATGATAAAATAAATCATTTACAGATCTTTAACATAAAAGAACAGATAGTTCATAACAGAAAAAAGTGACTAGATCACGTAGGTAGAATGAATGAGGAAGGATGCCCGAAGAAAATATTAAATTAAAGACGAAACATCAAAAGGCCCCAAAAATGATGGATAACACAATGAAATACACTTTTGGGGCATGCAACAAACCTTTGAAGGTTTGACGAAGAAGAAGAGAAGAAGAGGAGGAAGAAGAAGAAATTCTTGTGAAATGGCTGAATACAAAAGAAGTGACACTTTGGAAAAGACATCTGGAAGTTCTGGAGAAGTTAATAATGGTCCAAGTCCAAGTCCAAGTCGTATACTGACAGGCTGTTAACAGCCAGAAGGTTTTTGCTGCGTACCCACCGAGGTTTTGGGTCTGACCGCAGGTTGATAATTTTGATGGTTACAGGATGATGTGGTATTTTTTGTTGAGGAAATTTGTTGAGGTAGCTTTTTGCTCCTCTTTAATTTTGTACAGGATGCCAAACCGCTTTTTTGTTTACACCCTGGTGTTTTATTTTTCTAAAGTGGGGTAAATTTTGTAGCCAAATAGCTCTTTTGGAGATTTGAAATTTAGAAGAGGGAGAGAGAGAGAGGAAGAGAGAGAGGAAGAGAGAGAGAGGAAGAGAGAGAGACAGTAGACTTATATTTCCATATATAGGCTGTCAAACTGTCAAGAAACCTTTTATGAAAACTGTCTTGTTATGGTGTCTTTGGCATTCACAAAACATGGACTGAAGTTCGGGCGGATGTGCATCAACAAAAGGAGACATAGCTGGCCCCGTAGCTCAGTCGGTACAGCACCTGCCTGCCGTGGTAGGGGTCCGGGTTCGATTCCCGGCAGTGGGGTTGGGGACTTTTCTCCGGTCAAGTTAATTCCTCAACTTCTGGAAGTATGAATGAGAGTGCGAATGTGTGCTTGATCTAAAGATTAAAGGAAATTAATTGTACCTAACAGTGGTCCAAACTATAAAGCCCGGGTCTTAAAGTACTTACATGTTGTAAGTCGCCATTAAGGTAGTTGTCTCATGTGCTTATGAGAACTCCTAAGTGGTTTACCGGGAAAAACACGAGTCAGTTGGAGAATTTAATGTCATGTCGGCACGTTGGCCATAGTAGCTCAAGAGTTAGAGCGGCTGGAGGGAGACCAGATTCCGTGGTTCAAATACCGGCCATGACATTGAATTTTTCAGTCATAGTACTGATTAAAACCTAACGAATACAAGTTAACACATTCGATATGTCCCAAAGGAGAACGCCCACCGATATGACCATTGCAGTTAAAGGCAATGTATAAATGGAACAAATAAAAAGAAGATATAGAGGGTATATTCATCCAAAAAGTCTTAAATATGTTGACAGTACAGATGTAGTTACACATATTATCTCTAACATCGCTTTGACAATGTATTCTTGTAAAACGGACTTGGACAAACCTTGACAGAAGCATTACACACACAATGGCGATGTTAGTTACCTTGTTAAATTGCAGGAGGCTGGCAATGCGTGGCGAGGAATTGAACGCTCTATTAATTTGTGTGTCCGACCCTGCAAACTCTCTCTAGTAAACAAGCGCGTGAAGATTCGGGAGTCGAACTTGAGCCTGGAGGTCACACGCGCCTAACTGAAGGCGAGGTCTATTTCCGTTCCTAAGACGCACTACCAGGAAGTAACAGGGCCACAGCCCTTGCCCAATCTGGATACACGGGTTTAATTCTCGTCTAGTGTGTGGTGAACACAGCCACACATTAACCTAATTCTCAGGCGTGTTGCAATTAATGGCCTCAGTTGTTAAGTGCAGAATGTTTTGTTGGCATCCTTTTGTCTTATGTTTGTGTTTATGCATAAAAAACTAACAAAGCTCTTGGTCGCTAGTAAATAAACATGAGAAAAAAAATATGTAGGTGACAACATTTCAAATTTGTGAACTAATAATAATAATAATAATAATAATAATAATAATAATAATAATAATAATAATAATAATAATAATAATAATAATAATAATAATAATAATAATAATAATAATAATAATAATAATAATAATAATAATAATAATAATAATAATAATAATAATAATAATAATAATAATAATAATAATAATAATAATAATAATAATAATAATAATAATAATAATAATAATAATAATAATAATAATAATAATAATAATAATAATAATAATAAACAAAATCTGAGGACCCCCATTTCCTTAACTTCTCTAGCAATTATCGTTTATTTCGATATGTATAACTTCTACAAATTATTCTTAAACACCTCGGTAGCGTAGATGGTAGCATGTCTGCCTCACGTTCAAGAGGTCCCGAGTTCGAATCTCGGTCAGGGTGATTTACCTGGATAAGGTTTTTCCGGGGTTTTCCCTCATCCTGAAAGACGAATGTCGGGTAACTCTAAGCACCATGGACCCTGGGCCCACTTGAGCATCATTGCACACATACCATTCATCGTCCGGTATGACTTAAAAAAAAGTTAAAGGACATAAATTACAAAAAAGAATTATTCTTATTTTTCTGTCTACATTTTCATAATCCCGATAAATGTTTGCAGAAAAGTTTCTTCAAGCACTTCACTGTCTTTACAAGAGGAATATAAGAGGCCGAAGTAATAGTAAAATATTTAAACTGATGGTACTTTTCAGCTGAATCATACCAGAGCACCTAAAACGAATTACAGAAGTGTCGAAAACACAAAACATTAGCAACAAATATGTCGAAAAGACTAATGTCACATAAAATGTTGTTTGAAATTAATTGTGTGTATGTATGTATGTATGTATGTATGTATGTATGTATGTATGTATGTATGTATGTATGTATGTATGTATGTATGTATGTATGTATGTATGTATGTATGTATGTATGTATGTATGTATGTATGTATGTATGTATGTATGTATGTATGTATGTATGTATGTATGTATGTATGTATGTATGTATGTATGTATGTATGTATGTATGTATGTATGTATGTATGTATGTATGTATGTATGTATGTATGTATGTATGTATGTATGTATGTATGTATGTATGTATGTATGTATGTATGTATGTATGTATGTATGTATGTATGTATGTATGTATGTATGTATGTATGTATGTGTGTGTAGTTCCCCCCCCCCCCCAAGCTCTCTTTTTGCGTGTCAGGTTGTCCATCTCTTATATTTTACCAGTTATAGAAAATTAATATTGTGACAAAATCACAAAACAAGATAAAACGAAATCATTTCTACTCCATTATTTGTCACCAAAATCATTAGCACAATGCTAACCTAAAACATTTTCTCTTTTGCACAAGCACACAGCTTAAACATGTTTTTTTAAATGTTTCTTGCATGCAACCAAGTTGTCTCTCTGATGTACACAACGCTTTACCTCTCAAACGGAGCTAAACGCCAACTCTAATGTTCTCTCGTAAACTGCTTCACTTCCTGTTGCACTGCCCGCCGATTTCTCCCAACGGAGCCTTACTGATTCGGGGACTGCTTTCTGCACCGTTTCACTCCTCGCCAAGGAGCTTGGGAACGTACCACTAATCTCTACACTGCTCTGTCGACTAAAGCAGTTCGACTGACCGACAGAATCGTGAACTGTTCCATTGCACCGATTCCTCAACACGGAGCCCAACTCGTCGATTGACACTGGAAGCTCGAAACAACACAAACAACTCCAAACACTAAACGCTGCCCCCTATCAGGCCCCGTATCAGATTTTATATAGTCCCGCCAGGCGGGGATATCGTTGCATTAGACGAATGTTCCCGAATTACATTCAAGAACGATCTCAAGGCTGGGAGGACGAGGTGAAAACGGTGGTCTAACTCCATGGGTAGTTCCACTGTTGTTACAAATAACATAGGGTTCTGACTGACTATTGGAGAAATAAGTACATGGAGAAGGTGTAAAGAAGATTTGGATAAGGCTGTAATCCAGTTGAAAATGTAAATTTCGCTCTGAATATGATTTAAATTGGTATAATTTTAGTAGTTTCTTCCCCGTTCCCCCCTCTCCCCTCACCACCACCCTTTTTAATCCACAAATTGGTGTGTAACTTTTATTATTCAAACTCCCTGAATGAATTTAACAAGCATTTTAAGAACAAGTGCATACAGAAGAAACTTCAAAGTTTTTTAATTTCTCCGAATTACGTGAACAAATATAATTGTAACAGATTAGAACTTTTCAATCCATTATCATTTATTTTCCTCTCTCTCTCTCATTGCTATTCCTATCTATTGATTGTTATAGTGACAAAAAACTAAAGACAAAATTTCCCTGTAACTTCTTTATTCGTCGCTAAAATTGTTAACGCAGTGTTACGTAACAATTACTACCTTTTTTAAAGAAGTACACAACTTCAACATGTATCTTTAATGTTGCCTCATATCTTTTCGGCTCCCACCAGCTTGTAATGCTAGAAGTCTCTCTGATATACACAACGGTTTATCTCTCAACATAGAGTTCTATCCCGACTCTGAACACAACTCCAGTGTTCACTCTAGAACTGCTTCATTGCACCATTCCACTGCCTGCCAACACCTCAGAACGGAGCTTGGAAGGCACTGCGCTTCTCTGCACTACTTTGCCGACTCACACAACTCGACTGATTCGTGAACTGCTTCACTGCGTCGACTTGGCACCACGGAGCCGCACTTGTCAACTCAGCTCGAGACAGACAAAAACTCTACTAAACATTACTCCACTCAAGGCCTCGAAACGGTTTTTATATGGTCCTGCTGGGCACGGAGATCGTTGCAGTAGTCTAATGTTCTTGAATTACATTCTAGAACGGTCTCAAACGGTAACAATAGACTCGATTTTGGCTTCGTGACGTCTTCTTGACGTCAGTTAGCAGCCTGGCCCCATAGAAGGCAGTGTGTCTGTGGCTACTCCCACTGACAACAGCAATGGTGGCTCAATCGCCCCATTCGAATCTCCTTTCCCAATGTGGCCTTCTCCAGAAATGGTTTCAACCGCTAACACTTCAATCTGAGACATTTAGTTGTTTAATACCCAAGTAACTATGTATCTTTCTTTTCATGAGCTTATTGTAAAAGTTAATAGTAGGAAAATAATGCTAGTTAATATGTGCACACACTTAAAACATCAACAAATGCCTGGGTACGAGCTAAAACCCCAATACTTATATTTTTTTATAAATACACTTACTGCGGTAATCTTTTATATTTTTTAAGTCATAGTCGTCAAACTTATACAAGAATGAAGAGCTTTTCATCTTTTCACTGAAAAATAAATATATACATTTTAATTGTTGTTGTGAATGGCTCAAAAATATAGGATATTAATCAAAATATTCAGACTGTACTTGAAAAGTTCAAAAATTTTGCATGAGAAGGCTGTTTGAAGGAAGGGAATTTTCTGAAAATCGGAACCTTGCATCCTTTAACGCTTCTTGTATTAAATATCAAATTTAATATTTTTTTCAACTTTTAGTACAGAATTGAAGCGGTGCAGGAGAGCAGCTCAAAGTGTTCAAATAGTAATATAATGAATTTTATGTGATGAGTCCGTTTGGAGGAACAAAGTACTGTGTTGAAGTGTTTCTCACAGTTTGACACATGTGGCATGTGTGACAGGATATTTTATTATTAGAACTTAACATTTAATTTAAAATGGATGAAAAGTTGATAAGTCACTTGACTTAACAGTTTCTGGTTCTTAATGTTAGTGTTTTTTCCACTATACAGTATGATCATATGTAACCATGGATAAACTGTTACCTAATTTTCACCAATACATCTCTACTATGGACAATTCCAGTATGCACTTCATGGATTGACATACAACATTGACATCAAAACATCACTCCATCTCTACTACAATCTTCTACCTCACTTCCATATGTCATTGTGTCATGTCACTTATGGACATGTTCCAGTAGTGAACGAACATCGTAATATTTTGTCTTCTTAATCTTCCGAAGCCTATCTGGTGTGTTTTTCGCACAATCATGTGCCTTGTGTAAGGTTTGCAACCACACTCCTCTTCTCAAAAGAGACTGGGGACCATAAAATGAGGAAGACATTGTGTGACGATCTTCTGGTACACATCCTCTTTGGAAATTCACACCCAGGATTAAAGTGAATTCAGGAACACTTGTTTCCTCTACGACCGCAGCTTTTCAGTACGCATTGGTGGAAAGCTTTCATCCCCACGTAATATTACCGCAAGTGTCCCACAGGGTTCTATCTTGGCCCCGGCTCTATTTAATATATACATTTCTGATATTCCTGACGTAGCTTCGACTTTTTTAGCTCTTTACGCTGATGACACAGTACTATATTATTCTCATGTTAATCTCCAGCACGCACAAGTAGTACAGCTCTCTTTAGAGCGCCCAACTCATTGGTTCAGAACTTGGCGGATCTCATTGAACCCTCAGAAAACCGAAGCTAAAATCTTTACTCTTCGCCGGTATACTCCGCTTACCACGTTGTGTCTCTACAGGAACAATGTCCCTGGGCTCCCCACTACAACTCCCGTTAAATACCTTGGAGTGCTTTTGGACTCTCGACTGACCTGGCGTGCTCATATCGATCGTCTTATATCACTGGCCTCCGGGCGACTTTCAAAACTCTCACCTCTGTTGCATCGCCGTTCCAGCCTCGGCCTACAGTCTTCATTGTTACTCTACAAATCACTTGTTCGTCCGCTTATTACATATGCCTGCCAAGTGTGGGGGGCCGCACACACATGTCATCTACGTCGTCTTCAGGTCATACAGAAACGCTTCATGCGCATCGCTACCAACGCTCCATGGTTCATCCGTAATCAGCAGCTCCATCACGAACTAGGACTGTTACCTCTTTACGACTACATTCGCAGGATCGCTCGTCGTTTCTTTTCCACGCTGCAAGAAGTTCCAGGAGCTGTGCACTATAACATCGGCGTCCGCACGCGCCAGCCCTCACGCTTGAAGAGGAGACTACCACAGGACCTGCTTCTAAGTGATGCATCAGATTCCAGTGATTCTAGTGCTTGATATCTGTCTTACATCTTCAATATTGACATACTTTCTCAGAGAGTGTTATTGGAGTTATAACTTAATGTAGTTAGGGAGTGGCTTGTTAGCCTACCCATGAGTGTTATTGTTCTTTAATGTAATGTTCTGTTACCTTCTTTTCACTCTGATCTGTAAAGCATTGTACTGCTGATCAATCTATAAAAAATTATAAAAAAGGGAACACTTCTTACAGGGACGTCGTCGAGGGTATCTTTGAAGTCTAAAACTGCAACAACTGGAGTGTCATCATGTTCCCCGTTATCGGTTAGTGAACATTTGACAGGGACAACATCAATGGGCTTCTTCTGTAGTGAATCTTTGATCAGTTTCACCCATGTGGAAGGGACTAAGACTTTATCCATTGATCGTTTCTTCTCAATATTGGCAAATATTCTGCAAATAGGCATGAAGCAGTGCCCTGGTATTGGGAAGTACAGATAAACTTTGTGAAAGTGCACTTGAGGAATGTCAAAAAATGTCTAATGACTAAATGTTTAATCTAAAATGTATCAACAGCTGATATCAAAGAGCTTGGGTGGCACAGTGTAAACGGCTAATGCGGCAACTACTTGACTTTAACAACTTTTGTTTTTCAAATTGATGCCAATTCAACATGCCAGGATCATAATACGTTCGACGTAACCTCCTCTGATCCGTAAATCTTTTAGCACTATTACAGAACTGGTATTCATGGTGCTTATCGTGTGTTTAACAGGATATCTAAAACACATTGACTTAATAACTTCTGAATCTGAGTGCTTCAATTATGCTGCTCTGTCTATCTCACATATTCATTTTTTCATTCAGTTGCATCAAAAGTTGCATTTCCGGTGAGATGTTTTGATCCCACCTTTTGGATCCAGTCTAACATTCTCTTGAGATAAGAGCCAAGGCTTAATTTTGAAACTTGGCAAGCGAAGCTACAAATTCCCCGCAAGAAAGTCGAAGTCAGATCCTTTCTCCTCTCAAACTTGCAGCAAGTTCAAAGTAGCAGATGCCGCTGCTTTGACGTCATTGTATATAGGCAGATGGCCCAGTGCAGCGTTACATCCAGAAATACTCTGCGAAGTGAACAAGTGTAGAGATGATTCATCAGACAATTTCGGACACCACACCCCCTGATGGAGTTTACAATTTAGTCTTTCTCATGCATGAATGACTGTTTAAGGCATCTATGGAAATTGCAGCTTTAATAAATGAGTAAAAAATCATCAGACTTTTTGATTTGATAAGGGATGCAATATCAAATATAATGGGTTGGCCCAAAAGTTGTAGCATTTTAACTAAAAGCTTTAGTGGGAAAGGTACAGTAAAACCTCTCTAAAATGGAATGCGATCTTTCCGGCATTTGTTTTCCGTTAACACAGGCTTCCTTCTTATAGAGGGTGGTGTTTAAATACAAAAAAAATTACGAAATATTCGCACAGTTTTACATTGAAGGATTAAAGAGTGAATTGTAAATAATAATAGGCTGATAGGTATTATGTACTATACTTTCAACTTTCATACAAAACTGTAGTTTATAGCCTGGTTTCTCTATTAGTTTTCAATTTTCCCTTTCCAATCTGCGACTCTCTGCATATCAACATCATTTGCTCCCCACATACAGCATTCAAAACATGTTACGGCGATGTTTGAAACTCTAGAGCCATCCATTGGAAGCTCTGAAATAGTCTTTGCCTAATTTTCTTGCTGTCTCTAAGGCTCGAGTCTGAAGCAATGGTCCAGAAATGGGAATTCTTTCAGCGCGTGCACTAACAAACCACTCGAACACAGGACGATTTAGCTGTCATGCTCTGTAGATTCTGTGATGCGTTTCACATGCCCTGCTGTTCCCTTTAGCCACTCGTCTTTAATTTTTATGTTGTTTTTTCAATATCTAATAAATCTAAGTTTCTTTACACTTTGAAGAATGCAGTTAATTCTTTAGCTGGACGTCTGTTCTTTTTGGTTCTTCAATAACCTTGTTTCCTCCAGTGATAATGTCTTATGTTTAGAACTATTTTACGGAACGTGTGTACATACTGTGACTTTATGGGTTCATAGAATTAAAAGTTTAGTTTGCAGAAATTCAAACTGATCTTTATTTCAAGTAAAAAGACGTTTTGTACAACCCTTACAGGCTCTAAAATGACATGTCATACAAACACGCAATCTCCAAGGTCTCTCGTTGCTTCACCACACGTAAACAAACAAAATATTTCACTTTCAAATCACTACACACGATTATCGGTTCTCAACTAGCCACCGACTGACCATCCGCGGCTCTTGTATACCTCCACTCATTGTTTCCAGAAACTTGTCGACGCTTCAAGGCCTTTCATGAGACAGCGAGAATGCAATGGAACTACGAGGGCTGTTCAATAAAGAATCATCACAAGCTTTTTTGACAACGTACCTTTACTCATCCTCATAATTTTGATGGTCCTTCTCAAAATAGTCTCCCCTGAATGAGATGCACATGTCCTAGTTTTTCTGCCAGTCTTAAAAGACATGCTGGAAACAATTTTTTGAGAGATCCTTCAAAATCGCCTCCGCAGCCTTCACCACTGCTTCTGATGATGGATAATGCCTCCCACGAAGGCGTTTCTTCATGTTAGGCAATAGGGAAAAAGTCACATGAGACTAAACCCGAACTATAAGGAGGGTGAGGGATGCACTTCACGTTGATTGTTGCAAGATATTCAGCAACAGCATCGGCAATATGCGGCCATCTTGGAACCCATCGCGCCCAAACAGGTCTCATGTGTAATGTTTCTGTCACCAACGTGTGAGCGGCACCCAATGAAATGTTCAGTATTTCAGAAGGTGCTCTTAAGGCAATTCGTCGATCCTCTCTCACAATAGCAGCAGCAGTGTTGATGTTTTCTTCCGTAATAGCAGTAACTGGAGCATCGGGTCCACCTTCCTTTGAAATTGATTGTCTCCCCTCTTTAAACATTTTAAACCATCTTCGAGCTGTGCTGTAGGGAAGCACAGACTCTCCATGGGCCTCCTGTAACATTTTATAGGCCTCAACTGAAGATTTGTTGAGACGAAAGCAGAATTTCAAAGCCGCATATTGTTCCTCGCGTGTTGTCTCCATTGCAGCGGTAGGCAATACTGAACATGTCTGAACTTGGCTGGTTCTCACAGGTGGGAACCAGGAGTACCAACAGTGAAACTACTACGACGTGTTTGCTTCACATTAAGCTAACAGAATATAATGAGATGGAACTTTTGTGCGAAAAATTATGAGCGTAAAAAATTATGATCATTCTTTATTGAACAGCCCTCGTATCTCTGTCTCTTTCTCCCTCTGTTTCTCTCTCTCTCAGCAAGCGTTTAGCGATGCGCCCACGCGCTGACTGCCCTATCTGTCTCTTTCCTGACCGCACACGGGCGGTAGCAGCACAACAATGTCTGACGACAATACGAACTATGTTTCCAAAATCGCCAAAGTTCACAGTTTTCTTCCACTCGTACTTGATCACTTATAACAACGAAACTGAGAATGAACATACTGCAAAACAGTTATACCCTTACCAGTGTGTTGGAAGAGGGTTGAAAGAGATAACGGTTTGCTTTCCCTTTTCCTTGAAAGATGACAGTTTATGTCTTTATGGTTCGTGGAAGTTCGGTGCAAGTGCAGTCGCCCTTGAGATTATTGCACTTGTTGAAATATGCACATTGTTAACTATTACACATTCGTTTTAATCGTGTTATTTACGCAAATAGTGCCCGAAAAATATTTCCGTTTCCGCGTTAGGTAGTTAGAGTATAATTTTACATGGGAAATAGCTCCATACCAAAATTTATTTTCCGTTTTTCCAGGATTCTGGCATATAAGAAGTGCGTTTTAAGCAGGTTTTACTGTAGAATGTTTTGGTAATGTGCTTTATGTTCTTTCTGTTTTAAAAAATGCGACAAGTTGACAACTAAGAGCATTCTTATGCTTCGTACAACTTCTGTGGCTTAGGCACCTCCATTAAACACATATCCACTCTAGCATAACTTGCGAACCAAATTCAGTAAACACATGATTTACTTACAATTTGTAAAACAAACTCAAGGGTCGAAAGGGCATAAAGAAATAATTATATTAGCGTATATTAGTACCTATCGAATTTAGAGTTTTCATTATCGTTCAGATGAATAGTGGCATACCCAATTTATGTAACACCACGTTTTCTTCTCTTTTCGTTCCTTGTAATTGCATTTTCAACCTCATTGGCATGAGGTGAAAACAACGTACATCAAGATGAAGATCAATGTCAAATCTATATCTACAGGATGGTTGAGATTTTCGTGTAATTAGTTTGAATTCAGATCAGACAGGCCCTAACAGGCCCGAAACCTCACGATCCTGTGGTTTCACAGAGCTGGCTATGGTCTGACGACTGCATGTTTAAGATGGCGAGGTACAACAGCCATAACTCGTATTGTCAACAGCTAGCTCACTCTACAAAATAGGTCATTTGGTTGTTGTTTTTTCGATTTTATTTTGCATATTATGGTGCATTTAAAAAATATATTTTTTCCATTTTTCTACACATTGTATTTGATTATGCACACAAATCTGGACTGAATAACATACCTATACGTAATGTGTCCAATCAAAAACATTTCTCAGAAGTGACATTAATGGTCACCCAGATCTTAAAACCAATTTGATTGCAGTTCTTCCTACTATGAAGAACATAGAGTAAAAAATATTTACGTGTTGTCAAACTATTCTTAATTTCGATATCACATAACGAATGAGTACTGTATCAATTTAAATCAAGGTTGTTATATAGTTCAGTATCATTTCTATATTTTTAGGTTGCACTTGATACTTTATTTACTTGCAGGGCTCCAAAATTCATCTGCAGCATCTGATTCATTCTAATACTGTGTTCTCTTATGTACTGTCCACCCAACACAAGAAGTTAAGGCAGAGGAATGTGTTACTTAATCACTTTTGCTGTCCGTACGACGTTTGCTCGCCTTCGGGACATGATAAGGATGCTACATGCATGTAAAATACAGTAATATCACATAACTCACTCATGCATAATACCTATCACCGCAGCTACTGAAACGAGCATTAGATGTGGCAGCATGGGTACACACTCATACACTCGTTTCTTAGTAAACAGATCTACTACCAAAGCAGATAAACATTTCAAACCTCTGTCCCTCTTTATGCCCCGCTTGCCTTCTTGTGGTGGGTAGACAGTACTAACATTCTGTTAACCATTCAAACTCTAACTTTCTCAGTTATATATAACTTAGTAGATATAACAGAGAATGCAATTAACTTATTCGTAAATTGCACTCGCATTATGGCCTCCCAGGTGCCAATAATATGTCCCCTTCTGAAGTGCTAAAGGCGTGAGAAAAAACTACGCTCCTCGCATCCATTGCTGATGGGTACTTTCCGTTCCAGTTCACTTCTTGTGGATTGTAACTAAAATTTAAAAAAAAAATGTAGTTTGTTGCACTAAGGCAAATATGGCGTATATTGGTTGAACTATAGGACATTAAACTGAAATTGGTTTATTGAGTACTAAGAATAACTTTTACATTTTTGGACAGCTATGAACTTTAACCCCAGTCCTTAACGTCATTGGGCAGTCAATCATTCTCCTTAACGCACACTTTCGTAGACAAGTCTAGATCTAGTTATGTAGTTCCAAAATAAATCCTCCAACTTCTTATGTGTTTGTGATGTACTTTGAATAGTTTGTAACAATAGCTCAAGAGATGTGTATTAAGTACGATAAAAGTTAGCTGGTCACAGAGTATGAATGACGTCAGATGTACAGCACGGCCATCAAATGTGCAAACTTTGCAAATAACGTAACGTAGTACTTTGCGATCTAGAGAAGCATTGCCTTGCAAGAGTATGCAGAAGAAAGGTCAAGGTGCGGTATAACGCGACTGTTTTGTTTCCTCTGGCAGTGAAGCGGTTGTAGCTTGTTGCTTGTAGCTGTGCGACCGATAACAGTACAGTCCATGTGCAGTATACCTATGGAAAAACACACGCACCTCCAGTCTTTATTTACAACAGATTCTGGAATCAACGCTCTAGTTGTAAACGATACGTTATGTTAGCACAATTGACGAATGTCTGTGGTGAGAGGGGAAAGAAACACATTTGAATGGTGTTCTGATCTCAGTTCTTTGAGCTTATTGGCTTAGAGGTATGGTCTCCATATACTACTTGCATTAAAAATAAACATCAGGCAACGTTAGTATTCCAGCATGGCTAGCACAAGAAGTATGTTTTCCAAGAGGCGTATGTTGAGTTTCTAACTCTTAACCTTCTCAGGATACGTTAGAATTGTTGACGTCAAATTCATTCCTTACAGCCATATCTTCATGAGAGGAACACAATGCGCCATCTATGACATATGATTTGGGAGTTACGACAACGAAGACAGTGACAATATCGATTTGTCTCTTGATGTAAATACATTGGCAGCTATATGGATGAGCCACTGGCAGTTTATATTAAATAGAAAAATAGATAATTCATAAACTATAATTACAGAATTTAAAATATACATAATATGCGAATATGCAAGGTCCAATTTTTATTTCAACAACTACATTTTATGCATGTTTGGAAAATTCTGGTTTGGGTGCCCTTACATCTAGTACTAAGGTGACCCGCATGTTCTAGGAAAGTGTGCGAGAGAGACGGAAATAGAAAAGAGTGAGGGTAACAAAATGGCAACGCTGAGCACTGATTCGCCGCAGTCCAGAACTCCTCCCATTTAAAAGGTTGGTATATCTAATATGAGACGTTTACTATGAAAGCTATTATGATCGATCGAACTGTTAGCTGAGCTGATGTTGACTACTGGAATCATAAGCGTTTCACTGTAACCCATTCCCTACTTGTTTTAATTTCAAAACTTTCTGACAAAAGTTTAACTTTCTCGTTGCTGGTTACAATACGTATTTTTACTAACAATACCTTAGGAATTTATGGGTGCGTAGCTGATGTGTGTTTCCACAAAAAGCGGAGAAGGGGAGCATCTCTTCTCTTGGCTGAATTCGTTATGAACGAAGACTTGCGGTTTGTTGCCAAAGGATTTGGATCATTAAATGTACTTGGTTATTATGTTTCAGTCATTATTAGAAGCCAATATTCTCTGAGAACCGGAACGGCTCGGAACTGTTACCAAAAAGATAACTTCCTAACTTCTAATGAGATATCACACGAAACAAATAATGCCAGTTAGGAGGAAAAAGTAGCACGTGAACCTAACTTTAAATGGACTGAATGAGTAGATCCAGACTGAAAAATTCAATACCACAGCCGGGATTTGAACCCCGGATCTCCCGCTCTCCTTGCGGTTGCTCTAACCCACTGAGCTACTATGGCCAACATGCCGACATGACAATACATTCTCCAACTAACTCGTTTGTTTCCCGATAGACCACTAGGGGTTCTCATGCGCTATGAGACACGCACGTTTTTTGGCGACTTACTATGCTGTAAGTACTTAAGTCCCAGGCTTCATAGTTATTCAGGTAAATTGATGGAAATAATCATTTATTCCACACTAGCCGTGTGTAAGCTAAGATTTGAATGAGTAGAGCCAGACTGAAAAATTCAATACCATAGCCGGGATTTACATCGCTGACCGGAGATAAACACACACCCATACACGTACACCAACACACACACACACACACACACACACACACACACACACACACACACACACACCTCCCACAGCCCTCAAGTCCTTGCGCCAATCATTGACCAAGGCGGCCCCGGGTAAAGAGGGTCTCCCATGAGTGGCACAAGCTCGCACCTACAATTGAATAGGTAGGCCGCCCGCCCAGTGCGCACTCTAAACTATCGACCAAGCAGATACATGGACTATGAGAAGGTATGCTTTTTTTCACACAACTAACGATGCTGACGGCAGATAATTACAACTGACCATTAAAGGTAAATGCCGATAATGCAAACTAGATTTTATTTAGGTTTAGCAAGATAGTAAGATTACAACTGACACGCTTGCAAGTATTACTTGCAGTGCCAATGAAACACCTAAAATTAAGACACAGCGCCACGGCGTGATAAATTACCCTAAACTTCCCAAGAAATAACACCAGGAATCCTACCAAATTCCACCCACAATAGGCAGCGGATCAGGCTGGGCTTCATGTCAAGTCTGTATCCCTGGACCAGAAACCCACTCTGCTGAATCGCACTGCGAGACAGCTAAGATCGTCTCCTGGAATGCGCGGGTGCTTAAGGCGGTACCGCAGCACATTTCTCCTTCCCAATCCGGTGGAGGTTTTCTTAGTGGAGTAATACCCTTGAGGTGAAGCCCACATACCCCACTGTGTCCTCCAACACAGTGGAAATCCATAAATGGATTTTTCCTCGACTCGAAAAAAAAATGAACCACGGATCTCCCGCTCTCCGGTCGGTTGCTCTAAACCACTGGGCTTCTATGGCCAACGTGCCGATATGACATTAAATTCTCCAACTGGCTCGTATGTTTCCTGATAGACCACTAGGGGTTCTCATATTTTATGAGACACGCACCTTTTGTGGCGACTTACTATGATGTAAGTACTTAAGTCCCCGGTTTCATAGTTAAACCACTATGTTATTCAGGTAAATTGATAGAAATAAGCATTTGTTCCACACTAGCCGTGTGTAGGCTAAGGTTTGGATGAGTAGAGTCAGACTGAAAAATTCAATGTTATAGCCGGGATTTGAACCACGGATCTTCCGCCCTCCGTGCGGTTGTTCTAACCAAGTGAGCTACTTGGCCAACATTCCGACATGGCACTAAATTCCCCAACTGACTAGTATCATGTCGGCATGTTGGCCGTAGTAGCTCACTTGGTTAGAGCAACCTCACGGAGAGCGGAAGATCCGTGGTTCAAATACCGACTATGGCATTGAGTTTTTCAGTCTGGCTCCACTCATCCAAACCTTAGCCTACACACGGCTAGTGTGGAAGAAATGACCATTTCCTTTAAAAGGACTATTGTCTAATTAATGTCTAAGAATGACCTATTCAAAATTTACTAATCAATGAAAGTTTTATCCTTGACACTATCTACTCCAGCCTTTTCTTTTTTTTTAAAAAAAAATTACGTCCTCCAACGTTAAGTCTAATCGGACGGTGAATGAATTGGATGAAATGATGCTCAAATGAGTCCAGGGTCACCGGAAAAAACCATATCCAGGTAGCTCACCATGATCGAGATTCAAACTCGGGACCTCTTGAACGTGAGGCAGACACGCTACCATATACGCTACCGCGGTGGGCCCTACTCTAGCCTTGGTTTCTTTATTTTCTTTCCCTAATATTTCTGGACATGTTTGTACATTTTCCTAGTATTCTGTAGTTAACTAATACTTGATCATGAATACTAATATAGGAAAACTGGTCAAGAAAGATGACCATGGACGCAAATACGAGAAAGCGTTCCACCGAGAATGGTGACCTGTGTTTAGTATTTTTTCAAGTGTTCCGTAACAAAGTTTCAACTGGCCATGTTACAACACTGTGGCATTTGAAGTCTTTGGCACTACAACTACTTCCCGACACGGTTGAGAGGATGTTTTCGAGGACACCTATTTTGTTTAACTGTATTAGTAACGAATCTAAGCTCCCTACAAATGATCTCACATATTAAAGACTTTAGTGAAGTACGTTAGAGATATCCATCGGTAAGGACAGGCCAACAATTACCAAAATTCACATTTATGTATTTTAGGTTATTAATTGCTACACATATTTTAGTCTATTTGTATATACCTTTTACAATTTAAAGCATTATAAAGTATGTTCTACAACAATTTAAATATCCGCTATTTAGCTTTTAATGAAAATTTGGTGAAAATGATATGTACATAGTAACTTTTAAGCTGTAGGACCACTTAAGCCTGCCCTTTAGTGATTTAAGGTTAGCCAGTAAGTCTATCTTCCTTTAAAATATATTTTGTATTGATGTGAAGCCTATGATATATTTGTACAGAATTATAGACTTAGGAGATTTATAATTTTATAAAATAAATTATAAGTATATAGGTAAGTGATGTCCATATGCTGAAATCAAAGCATAACATAAAAATCTTGGGTTACAGTCATTAGTAAAGACCGGAGAACTTGTGCACTCACGTGCTATATAAGTTAGCTGAACACAGGGTATGAATGACGTCATACGCACAGCACGGCCATCAAACGTGCAAATTTTGAAAACAACGTAACATAGTACTGTACGAACTAGTGAAGGATTACCTTTCAGTGTATGCAGAAGTGAGTGAGGCGGTTGTAATGGTCTGACTATACCTACCTGCAGTTATATACATTCTTTTTTTTTTGTCACTTTCAAGAGGTCCCGAGTTCGGATCTCGGTCAGGGTGAGTTACATGGATAAGGTTCTTTCCGGGGTTTTCCCTTATCCTCAAAGACGAATGTCGGGTAACCCTAAGCTCTATGGACCCTGGGCTCATTTGAGCATCATTTCATCCAATTCATTCACCGTCCGATATGACTTGACGTTGGAGGACGTAAATCACAACAATCAATCAAACACATTTTTTTTTAATTTACCTCCTCCAAAATTAAGTCTTATCGGACGGTGAACGAATGAAATGATGCTCAAATGAGTCCAGGGTCCATAGAGTTTAGAGTTACCCGACATTCCTCTTTCAGGATAAAGGAAAACCCTGGATATATCTGATAGCGAGGAACTTTCAGAAGAAGAGAACCATACTAGTGAAGATAGCACTCAACCTACATCAGAATCGGAAGACTGTGCTTTAAACAATGAGCTTAATAATGACAATAATAATTTTTAAAATGTAGCAGTAGTTTATTCCAAAGATAAAAGCATTAGTTGGAGTTTGGTAGAGTCTGCTTAGTTAACTCATGTGCACGTCGGCCGCTGCCTTTGACGAACCCTTATAATCGATTTTACAACACCGGCCCTCCTTCTTCCAGTTCTTTCTGCAATGTTACCACCTTTCTCGATACGTCATGGGTATCGTACGAGGTCCCGTCTAAATAAATTATCTTATGTCCATTACTGCAAAACTAAGAAAGTTTTATATACATCGTACTCCGAAATCTCACCAAGGCGGCCCGGGTTCCATCCCAGGCGACCGCAAAGTGAGATTTGTGGTGGACAACACGGCGTTGGGGCGGGTTTTCTCCGGGACCTCCGGTTTCCCCTGCCATCTCATTTCACCGGTGCTCCATCTTCATCTCATGTATCATCAGTGTCACCGCCTGCGGTGCCATATGTAGTAAAAGCGGGCGTTAAACACTACACATTTCATTTCATACTCCGAAACTTCCAAGCTACAATTCTACTGGATTCCATAATAACCCTTAACTTGTTCGAAGTGCGGTATTTGAAACCCAGCTCCTTTAGGAGACCGCGCAAAGTGCAGTGCCCATAAGGAAAATCACAAATTTCTTGCAAATGTGCAACCAATTCGTCTAAGGTGGGCGCCCTCCCTTTTGCATAAAATCTATAAATTTCTCGACCAATTAAATCACATGTGAAATTATCTACTTTAGAGAAACGTTTCGTTTTGTTTTCACACTTGATCGGCGTCTTTGGTATTCCTTTCGTCACAATATTTCTTACTGTATTTTTGTGAATACCCAGAATTCATCAGGTTCATTGCACGACCCCTTTACCAAGATTATTTGTCCGTACATTATTTACACCACGAAAATGGAGAAAACGAATGATTACACGCTGTTCTTGCAATGAAAACGTCGTCATTTTAAGTATCAAAACAGTCCCAGGTCTCGTCGCTGCCACTAGAGTTCTATGCAGTGCTGCCATCTGTCACACATTCACAAAGAGTCCATGTGTATTTTTTTTTTTTTTTTTTTTTTTTTTTTAACAGAAGTTCCTATCTGTTCCAGTCCACCTCGTACATGTATCATCACTTCATTATTTTACAGAACCGTTAACTTTATTTGAGCGTATGAGATTATGTGTTCAAAACAAGCGCTTGAATTTGCTTAGAAACAGTTCTCGTTGAAACTTTGTTTTTTGAGGCTTTTCCAGTAATATAACTCAGCCCAGTTATTCACACCATTGTCATCACTTTGATTATTTTCACTTGACTGAAAGTAATCTACTACTTTATTTGCATTTACTACTGCATCCCCCCCCCCCCCCCCCCACGGTCTCCACATCGTGACACACAACGAATTTCTGCACGAAATGAAACAGATCAACTGGAAGTTGGAACTTTGGCAAGTGAGACTCCACATGGAGTAAACATGCGACTGTCACTTCGAGAAAATCAGGGTTGATATTGGTTCTCAACGACAGTGTTCCATTTCTGAAGTGGGGAGATAGATTTATGACGGCCATTAGTGGGCGGGAGGGTAGTTCCCTTTGAGGGGCAAACTGCACTCGCGTTCACTAGACACACTCTACCCTTTCCATAACTGGAAGGGCTTCCAGTGTAATCATAAAATCAAACACCTGCTCCAACCAGCTATGCTACGTCCAGAGCAAGTGATATCAAATCTGCCTTTCAAGTAATTGTGAACAAAACCTTATGCAATATTGTGCTGAAAATTACTAATAGTGAGGGCCGAAGAGTGTACGGTGAAAAATGGAAATATCTGTGTGAAATTACATTGGATGCATATATTGCTGTATTATTACTAGCTGGCGTTTACAAATCGTATGGTGAATCAACAAGCAGCTTATGGGTCCAGAGTCAGATAGAGCCATTTTCCCTGCTACAATGTCACTAGTGCCCGATTTCACCAACAGATGTTAAGACTTAACACGAGTTTAGCAATAGTTAAAACAAAAATTGCATTTCACCAACAAGTGTTAGCGTAACATTCGTGTTAAATCTTTTGTTAAACTAACAAGGCAAATTTCTGATGTTAAGTCCTTAACAATTGTAAATAGTCAAGATGGCGGGCATGAACTCAGCTGTTGATGTCGATTTGCTATATTTAAGACCGTCTAAATGGCATTCGTAATAGAGTACGGCCTATGGGGAGAAATGACTTTGAGGAACTATCCGAAGAAAATTGTTTTACGGAGGTATAGACTGTCGAAATATGTTGCTATGAAGGTTACTGCGGAAGTGCAAGAGAGGTTAGAACATGCATCGAAAGGAATATGGCGATCTCGCCTTTGCTTCAAATATCAATAACCTTGCGATTTTATGATTAAGTGACTTTTGTGGATAATCCATTGTCCACCTGCCGTCTTGAAACGTTCAAGTCACTTGTCTTTCTTCGCACCTAGTTTTAAATTTACGTAATAATGAGTTAGAATATACATCGAAAGGAATATGCCGATCTTGCTTTAGCTTCAAGTATTAATAACTTTGCGATTTTATAATTCACCGAATTATGTGGATAATACACAAGCCACCTCCCGTCTTGAAACGTTCAAGTCACTTGTCCTTCGCACCTCGTTTTAAACTTACGTAATAATGAGTTAGAATGTGCATCGAAAGGAATATGCCGATCTTGCTTTAGCTTCAAGTATTAATAACTTTGCGATTTTATAATTCACTGAATTATGTGGGTAATACATTGTCCACCTCCCGTCTTGAAACGTTTAAGTCAGTTGTCCTTCGCACCTCGTTTTAAGTTTACGTAATACTGACAAGTTGTTTGGTGCTTGTAGTAGTGACATATGCATTTGAATTAAATTCGTTTCCAATATTTTCCGCGTGGCATCTTTCTCTTTTACATTCACCGCATCCGTCCTCTTATTTTCCACGATATCCTTACATTTCGTCACCAATTCAATTAACAATTCTGTCTCCATCGATGAGAAATTTGTCTCACGGCTATATTTATGATTTTGTTCATCCGCCGTTTTTCAGCTTCTGCAGACGAAAATGAAAACAAAAGCGCATCGCAGTACGTTCAGAAAATAATACGTTTCATCCATAGCCTTCTGCAGCTGTAATATTTACAAGTTTTTTGGCGTTCATACAGGTCTGTTATCATTTTCAGTAAACAGGTTGGTGAAATGCAAGAAATTTAACATTTGTGTTAGCGCTGTGACATTTGTTACGTTGCATTTGTTAACGTTGATTTTAACATCTGTTAGTGAAATCTGGCATACATGTTCTTTCGCATCTCTCGTCTCTTACGTTTTAATGATAAATCTGATCTAAGGTGTGGGGCCTATAAGGGACCTATGGAAACTTTGGATGGAAATACTGCCAAAACTGAACAATCCTGGATCAAATGTAACTGTTTGATGCTTTGCCTGTGTGAAAGAACAATTAAATTACATTAATTTGTATATATCAGTATCTTCTTTATGCCTTATCTTTGAATTTTGCCCACGGGTCGTGACCCTAAGGGCCAAGAGTGTAGTCTATTTATAAGGAGAACACAAGGGTTAAGGTAAATATTTATCACTGCATAACAACTATTGTATAACAAAGCAAAGGTAATAAACATGATAATTCTATAGAACTTGACTATTTTGTCAACATAGGGTTTGGCTGTGGGCAGAAATGTGTATTTCTCACACAGTGGCAATATGTTTGTATGTATGTATTTATTGACTGCAATTGGGTACTACCCGGTGGCAGAGTTAAGAATACAGATTAAATTAGAAATACTAGATTTACCACAATAACACAATAAACAATACAAACATGATATTATTTTACTTTAGTCACTTAAAACATATCTAATTACTTCTCTATTTACATTTATATACCATTATACTTCAAAAGTTAAACTATAAACCATCTAGATTTTTTCTAAATTTCTTCAGCGACAGGGAACAGCCCTGAAAGACTGCTACAGGCAATTCATTCCATTCTTCAATGGTTCTATTAACAAAAGAAAATTTTCCTACGTCGGTTCTGTATCTTCTACCCTTAATTTTATACCTATGATCGTTTCGTCCATAATAATCCGGATTATCTAACCTTACACTAACGTCCACCCATGCCTTTACACCAGCATTAGCTTTGAATAATGCTACCAACCTATGTTTTTTACGCCTAATTCTTAATTCCTCCCATTTAGTCTCATCTCCTTTTATGGGCCCAAAATACTTGCCTCTTTTTATGAATTTTATTGCCCTCTTCTGTATTTTTTCTAATGGATCGATTTGGTTAGCTCTATACGGGTCCCAGCATGCTACTCCATATTCCATAACCGGCCGCACTAAGGCCTTGTAGGCAATTTCCCTGGACCTAGCGCTCCCCTTTTTCAACATTCTCATTACGAAATGTAATGCCTTCCATGCATTCCTAGATGTGGAATTTACTTGTTCGTCCCATCCAGCATTACTTGCCAGGTACACTCCCAAGTATTTGCAGCTGTCCACCTGTGGAATTTGCACCCCTCCCATGTGATAGTTAACAATAATTTTGCCCTTAGTTCTACTAAAAACAATGGACTTACTTTTCTTGGCATTAATTGACATTTTGTTAGCCGCAGCCCAATTACAGATTTCATTTAAATCATCCTAAAGAGCGGTTTCATGCACTGTATTTCGAATTTTATTATAAATGATACAATCATCCCACTAACTAATTTTACGCTGACTAACATTATTGTTACGTCTATCACTCATATTATCTAGTGTCATTTACCCTCTTTGTGCTGAGTGAGTGTGTGGTGTTTTAGGGCCCGTCGACAACAAGGTCATTTGGGCCCGAATCTTTGTGCTTTCCTAGCCAAACCTTGTAACAAAAGTTTACATTTGATTATGTCACGAGAGTTTCCTCCAAAACCCGAATGACGTCTACTGCGGCACACGTCACCTGTCTGTTTACCTGCCAGAAGCAGGAAGGGGAGGACTGTAGGGGGTAAAGCTTTTCACACTTCGGGGATTCATCTTGACGGCCCTTGTGTACCTGAACGACTCATCTGGAGTTTTCTCGAAATTGTCAGCTGGTGCTGAGTCACCGATCCCCAAGGCAGGATGTGGGGAGGGTTGTTTTTCTCTCGAACACCCCTCTCCTTACCCACAGAAGTCCTATCCCAGTCCTAACTTACACTTCTAGTCGAACTCTGAAAGATATATACTTTAACTATGGAAATGTCCTTCGTATTTAGAAGAAATAAATAAATTCTTCTTTATTTTTGTCTCGACATCTAGAAGCTACACCGAGACCTATTTTTACAATATTAATTTTTTTCTTACTTACAATACAATTTTACATTAACACATTAAATAGTTTTTGCAGATACATGTTATAATTACATTACAAAAAAACTAATTAGCTACTATCAGTAGCTTTACATTTGCAAGGTAAACTAAACGGAAAAGGTATATAGAAAGAAGTTTTACAAATTTTTATTTATTAAATCTCACGTTACTATCCTATTACATTGTCTAAGTCTCTCAGATCTTCTAATTTGTGGTGACTGATTTCGAACGCCGGCCTGTGGTATTTGATTATTATGTACCCTTATACCTTGTTGTTTATATTTCTCCATAATTATAGTGGAAACCTTCCCTGCTGCCGTTTCAAGTATTTTGAAGTCATTTGTGTTTCTATGTCCCAAACATATTTACTTTCTAACTGATTCCTATCCTCACGTAAAATTTCATCATATTTATGACATTCAAATAGGGCGTGTACTGGAGTGTCTTCTAAATTACATCGATCACAACTACTGGTGTCAGACCTTCCGATTTTCTTAAAGTACACATTATATGGTCCATGTCACGTTAAGTATTGGATACCTAATCTTGTTGCTACTATATCTTTTAATTTTAATCTTTCATTTACATTGGGATATAAACTATCAGTTCTTCTTCCTTGAAGTGATGTATCCCATTCATGTTGCCAATCTCTTAAAAGCTTCCTATTGATTTTTGCTTTATTTTTGCTTTATACCTATAACACGTTCAATTCTGAAGAAATCTTTTTATTTTGAGCCAATAATTTGCTGCTCTCTGTTTTATTACTAAGTCTATAGGCCAAATTGCCAAACATGCTAAAATAGTTAGTTGGTGTTGTTGTTACGACTCCTAAGCATCATATTAAAGCTTGTCTTTGAACACTTCTAATTATTTTAATATATTTCTGATATTTTAATCTATTTTCCCATATTACAGCTCCATAGTCAATTATCCCTATTATAAAGCTCATGTGATAAATTTTTACTGTATCCGTAGGTAGTTTAAAAGTCCTTGTGGTTAATGTTGATAATTTCATCATTATTTTCATAGCTTTATTTGTTACTTCTTTTAGATGTTTATCGCAGTATCTTTTTTCATCTAAAAATACTCCTGGATATTTAACAACTTTGCTCCTTTTAAGATTTTCATTATTTATTTTGATAATAGGGTTTCTTTTTAAGGCTCCTTTAAATAGAATATATACTGATTTTTGTAGTGCAATAGATAATTTAGATTCCTTACACCAAGAAGACAGTTGTTTCATAGTTAAATTGCCTTTTCTTTCTAACTCCAAGTGACTATTTAGAAGAAATGTAAAATTCGTTAAAATAATTAAATTTCTTAGAACAACTTTTCCTCTAACGTCAAACATGTTCTAATTATTTCATGCTAGCCAAGCTGTCCCGTGAGCGCTAGCACAAGAGCATAAAACAACGATGTTATTAAATAGATAGCAGATTTATTTAACGTCATCGTGAGCTACCATGTGCTACTGATCCCCTTGCCCCTCCAGAGAGCAAAACACTCCTAAGATATTTCCTGGTATTGATACTAGCCTACTTCAGCATGATGGGGATTTTTTTAAGAATATTTATATAGCCCATTCCTACATCTCGCCTTTTTCTGGTGGTCAAACAGTAGTCTTTTATACGTATAAACAAGAAGCAATTATTAATTTCATTAAACTTGAAGTCATATTTGCCCAAACTTTTATCATGTGAGGGTAAGACAATGCAAGAACTGCAGTTTCTAAGAATAACATCTGTAACTGAGTAAGTAATTTAACTGCACACCTCATATGTTTAATGTAAAATGTAATTTAATTATGAAAAGAAATCTAAACGTTTCAAATTTTATATACAACAGTTGAAATATTAGAAGCTGCACCTAGACATGTCATCTCTAGTGTCTATAATTAGCACTATCTGTAATTAGTAATGCTTGTTAATACTCGAGGAAAACTGTGGGAACATCACAACACTTCTTTCGCGATATGCAGATACAGGTAATTAGGTTAGTGTAACTCGGTAATTAACGTTACGATGAAACTCAATCTAGCAAAATATCATTAGCCCAAAGGGTTCCTGGAATTTAGAGTTCAGCTATCGCAGACATAAGCTCATAAATCTAATTCTGAAAGTTATAAAGGAAATAAAGATCTTTGAAATTGAATGACATTACAGACTGGAAGTTGTGTTTTCAACACAGTTTAGGAGTTTTAAGATTTGGCTACATTCTGTAGAAAAATTAGTAAGGGTAGCCATGTAGTTGAAACTTAATAAAAAAGGTGTGTATTTCTAAAATTCACCCCTTTCCCGTCGTATTTTACAGTAGTGCAGAAGTGTTTACTTAGATCAACTATCGGGAATTATTATGTGTTTCAAATGGGAAGAGTTCTGGAGTCCAGCTAATCAGATGCCGTATCATACTCAGCGTTGCCAGCTTGTTACCCCATTCCTTTTATATTTCCCTCTCTATCGCACGCTCATACAACATGCAGGTCTGCTTGGCACAGAAATTATATTTTCCAAACTTTCACAATGATGCAGTTGCCAAAATCAAAATTGGAAAAAGCATTTTCGCAAATTATGTATATTTTAAAACACTACAGCTATAATTATTGTTTATGAATTACCTGTTTTTCTAATCCAATGGAACTGCCAGTGGCTCATCCAAATCGCTGTCAATGTCACTTACGTTAAGAGACAATTCGTCATTGTCACTGTCTTCATCGTCTGAGCCTTGCAAATTTAAAATCTCGTCACGTGCTATTTCTTTCTTAAAATCTGCATGCCTCATGCAGTTTTCCCACTGCTGTTGTGTTACCTTGTCAATTTCTTCGTGAGCAAGTCGTTTAACATCCGTCAGTTATTCCTTTTTATTATTATTTCTGTTTGCAATCCCCCATTTTATTTGAGCCCACACCAATTCAATTGGATTATATTGGCAGTGGTAAGGTGGGAGGCGTATTACCTCGTACCCGTTTCAATTGCAAGTTGATCGAGCTGATACACTTTTTCCGTGTTCTTAAACGGAAGTACTCTTTGCAATGACTCATTTTTAGTTTATGTTTCCGAAAATTGTTTGAAGAAGGTGTACACCTTAAAATTAATACTTCGACCCTGACCTCGCAATACCTGCCTCTTTGACTCGCCACCAAATTCACCGCAAGAAGTCATTGCACTATTTAACTCTTACTCTACTGTTGTGTAAAGAACAACTGAATGATATTGATCTCAACTCTCCACAGTAAATAAACAAATCTGATCCAGCATTCATTCATAAATATAAACATGCAGCATTCCACAGGCCAACAGGAAATAAAGTGTTTGCTCTTTCTCGATTTTAACACCTTGACTAATTCACAGTAATTCTTTTCTCCCTTATGTCAGTAGTTTAAATTTCAGTTCTGCGTAATGAAAAGTATATATACATACACACCAACCACTTTGAACTCTTTAGAGTAAATAGAGATTACAAACCATTCATAAACAAAGATATAATGTGACCAGACACGCTCTGCCAGGGCAGCAGGAAATTTATTGTTTCCTCTCGCTCGAATTGGCTTATTCAAAGTAATTCTTTTATCACGTCATGTCAAACATTTACGTTTCAGTTCTGAGTAATTACAAATATACGTACACACATACATGCCAACCAATAATGATACTCATACAGTGCTTACGTCGCGATTTATTGTTATAATACAGGTAATAGTGTTTTATTTATTTGTATTATAAAAACTATTTGAGCTAAAAATATTGGGTTTTCAAGGTTATGTTAGATACATTACTCTCTAACTGCCACATGGACCAGTTTTGGCAAAACGTGAATTTTTGTCTTAGCGCGAATATTGTTTCATACAGACTGATTAGGTCACACACCACTTAGCGGGAATGCAATACAACACCGCAGGACTCCGATTGGTTGCTCACCTAGTAGCGCTCAAGGACAAACACCTTCCCATTTGAAACACATAATAGTAGTGCCCAAAGATCGCGCTAGTATTGTGTACTATCCAGCCAACACAAGAAGGCAGGGCAGAGGAATGTGTAACGTCATCACTTTTGCTCACCGCGTGATGTTTACACTCGCTTTCTTCATATTATAAGGATGCTACCTTCATGTAACACAATGTTATCGCCCATGCATAATATCTATCACTGCAGTTACTGAAACGAGCATTAGATCAGGCAGCATGGATGACTCCTGTGCACTCTCATACACTCAATTCGTAGTAAACAGATCCACTACCAGAGCAGATACAGTTCAAGCCCCCCCCCCTCTCTCTCTCTCTCTCTCTCTCTCTCTCTCTCTCTCTCTTCTTGTGGTGGGTAAACAGTACATTTAGCGCCAGTGCGAGGGAAACTTTCACTTGCTACTTACAACAAGTCATACTTTACGTTATTATTAACATTAACCCATGGTGCAACAGCCCCTACTGGGTCAAGACCTGCCAACCCGACTCCCGGCCTCACGCTCACACACGCGAGGTAGAGGTGTTTGATCATCCAACCGATACGGGGAGATGTGGTCAGCAATTGGGCGCCCCCAGCTGGAAAGTCAGTTTTCTAGACTAGGGTTTGCTACCTATCGTAGATCCCCAATTTCCTCATGATGCTAAGTGGGCGGGCACCGGTCCTGTACCCGGGACTTAAAATCCGCACCCCTAAGAGTGAGGTAGATCTCGGGGTACATTCCGTGTCAGGGAACCAAAGCATGCTGTCTTAGCCTACCACGCCACGGCGCAGGACTTACGTTATTATTTACAGAAACTTTTATTTTCAAACTGTGTACGATAGATACGACAGAAATTTGGGGATATAATTATATAATAAGTGATAAGATTCAGAAAAGTCTCACTTTGCAAAACTGAAACTGCTACCAACTTTCTTCAAAAAGGTCGTTATGAGCCTCCAGCTAACTTAACTGGTGATGTACATTTTTACCATCCACACACGTCCAGAGAAAACGATCTCTTTGAAGCAGTTGGTGGTGTCAGAAGGTTTCTGGTGTATAGCGTCAAAGGTAATGCACAACATACGTTTTCGACTATTAAATCAGCTGAAAAAGACTACAAAAAGAGAAGGAGGTCCTTTGTAACGTTGCAAATGATTTAAAAGTAGCATACGGTTGGAAGCATATTTTTAACTTTATAATTTTATAACTCGTCTTCTCAGGTGTTGATTTCTGGGTACATTCTAATTTTGACATTTCTCCACGCGATGTACACTTCAATGTACCAGTAAGTTCAATGAAATATTATACACTCCTTTCAAATAACAGATAAAAAGGCGATGAAATATATTATTCATAATGTTATGTGATGTTAAGTGCACTTAAAATATTAAAGGATCATACTTAATAATTTTTTGTGAACTAGTGGAAATAGTTAAAACTTCAACACTACGTTTATTAGCATGCTAATAGATAATTTTATTGTGAAATATTGATTTAAAAACGCATTAAATAAAGCAATTTCTGGAACATGTCGCGTTATCTCGAAGGTCCCTCGCTCCGTCGGGCTTCGAAGCGACGATGCCCGCCTCGGTAGCATGGTGGTAGCGTGTCTGCCTAACGTTCAAGAGATCCCGAGTTTGTATCTCGGTGAGGGTGAGTTACCTGGATAAGGTTTTTCCGGGGGTTTCGCTGATCCTGAAAGAAGAATGTCCGGTAACTCTAAGCTCTATATACCCTGGGCTCATTTGAGCATCATTTCACCCCTTTCATTCATCGTCCAATATGACTTAACGTTGGAGGACGAAAATTACAACAACAAATAATCGAGGCGAGGATCTGTTGCCTTCATTGTACTCGTCGCTGTTGTGACTGAAGCGTTTTTATCTCAGGGTTAGCCTCCACGAGTATCTATATATCTACTAAAACTATGAAGTAGGTGCGGTATTTGGACTGAAAATTTTGTTTTTTATCGGGGATCTTGAACAAAAAACTCTTTTAACACTTTTGAGTCGGCGTCGATTTACTCGGATGTCTGCAGGTTTTCAGCATTATAGCCACCACTTGCGGAATATAGTCGTAAATATATGTGCTCGAAGCTTTAAAATATTTATCTTAATCTGAAAATATTCTAGATATTTACGGATGCACCTCGCGCTTCACTGGCTGCAAATTTCTTAACGTCGCTTAATATTGTTGCAGCATACACTTCTCCCTACCCTAGACTTCGCCGGACTGCCTCGATTCTACTCCAACACTTCCCTTTTATATAACTCCTGAGAAACGGTAAATTCCTTTGTTTGACTATACAAAAGGGATGGCCAATAATCCTTATGGCCAAGCTAAGGGTAGCAGAGTGGAAGTTGTCCCGTTATTTGCCCCGAAACCTAGCAGACATCCCTGGGAAACTGTGCCTGCGTATTTTATTGGTTATAATTGTCGAGGTTTACTACATTTTATACTTAATTTATATATGTGATACCTTCATACAAATATTATTATAAAATCATAGATACTTGCTATTGATATGACTGTTTATATAATTCTTAATAATTCCTGAATTAATAAAATCTAATTATTTGGTTTATACTAGAATAATGGGCAGGCGGAAATATCGCTACAAACACTACAAATATGATGAAATTTTGTATACTTATCATACATTAAACACTAATTGTATTGTTATTTCAAAAAGAATCGAACTATTTATATGTAGATATAGTGCAGCATAATTTTGTTTAGCGTTAAAAAGTATAGCTATTGTAACTGAAAAAAGGATAAATAAAAGCAGACTCACAAGTTCATGCAGATATGTTAGAACAGATCAAAGAAGGAGGTTAACCTGAGTTAATAACCTCCGGCATTCTGCGAATTGAGCTACTCTGTTGTTACGTCCTGGATTTTAAAAATTTCATAGTTAGGTATCCCTAGTGTACTTCCCAGTGCCAACCAAAGTGGTTTGTTGCACACAGTAGAACGTTCTAAAGCTTAAGTGACGATGGTAATGCCTAGTTAAATAACATTAAATCGCAGAAAAATAATGCAGGTATGAAAGTGCCTCCTCAAACGAAACGTAAACAATACTTCAGTCAAGTGAGTAAGCATCGATTAGTGTAAGCACAGTTATAACTTGGGCATTAAGTTTCTTTGTAGCACGCTGTATAAATATTTCAGAGCTGAAGCAGACATGCAAGACGATGCTAGTCTGTTTACTTCATTATTCCTTTTTAACAAGCTTTCAGGCTTCATGGGAAGTGGTTTACTCAAGAAAAAAGATCTTCCTACCCTACTGCAAATGCTATGGACCTAAACTCGCTTCTAACAAAGGATAATCTTAATATTTCAGTTCTAAGAAAAAGCGGCCTGGAAGAAATTCACTTTCACAAAACATACAAAAAGGATGAAGTTCTTGAAGGATTGTAGCTTTGTATGTTGGTCACCAGCCTAGAGATATTCCAGAAAAGATGCATTCAGTCGACCTATGTGTTAAAACACATCGCCATTTCTAAAAGCCATAGATCAGCAAAACTTCAGGGCAGAAACATTTTACGAGCGTTTACCAACACATCAAAGTGCCCTGGTAAGGTCCCTTGAAGACTAAGACCCTAGTATACGCCACTTCAGGCAACATCAGGTACCCACCATGCCCTATGGCATACCAGATAATCTAGAGCAATTCCTGCAAAAGCACTGACTGGCTCCTGAATTCTACACACCACCAATCACAGATCTATTAATCAGGGTGCACGGGATTTGGACCTGAATTTCCAAGCATCGATGAGGATATAACACCTCATTTACCTTCTTTGTACCTAAAATAAAATAATTTTTTCCCTCGTTCACACCGAGCGGGATGGCTCAGGCTGTTTCGTCTGTGAGCCGCATTCGGGAAGCCCGGGTTCGATTCCCGTGGCCGACCTATCTGACGCATGGGCTTTTTCGGGGGTTTTCCCGGGTCGCTAGGTGAATGCTGGGTAGGTTAATTACATCCCCCGAATTTCCTGTCCCTCCATTTCATCTCCATTATCATTTCATATCATCTCTCATCTGGTGCTCTCCTTCAGGGTAGAAGTGTTGGCGGGAGTCTCGGCGGTGCATAGCGGGATGATATGCTCTGAGAAAAACTACTTCCTCCTCCGGTAGGTCGGTTGCCGGCCTCAGCTCCTCTGCTGGGACCATTTCGGTACTGCCAGCCAGGGACTTTTGGGACTCGGATCGCCTGCCTGGGACAGTTAGGACTCGGCTGGCATCGTTGCCATCCCGCTGCAGGGGAACGGGTTCGCTGTCCTGGCCTGTCGGGGAAGGTCTCTATCCAAGTAAACTCTAGGGACCCTGTCCTCTGTACTGTCGTGGCTTCTTGGGACGGCCACCCTCTGTCTCCTTCGCCTCATCCTTCCTCCGGGCGGTGCCCCCACTTGGGGGCATAGGAACAATGGGCCCAGCATGGTGGCCTACTTATCGAATCCCCTCCGTAATGAAATCCCAATCCCAATCCCTCGTTCACACTTTATACTGCCTCGATTAAGATTCTATGGAGGGTGGGCACACAGCAAAAGCATTCAGGCTGAACCTAGCCTACCAGCAACCACGCATATACAACCTAGCTGACTGCTTGCGGCACCCGATAACACCGGGGCCAATCCTAACAGCAGTTGTCCGTATACATCCCTTCTTAAAGCTGAGTGCCTTGTAAATTATTTTATCCAAATTGGCCATACTTAAACAACTTCTACGGGACCTACATCCTGACCACAGACACTGAGGAGAAACATGCGTTCTCTGTTAATCTTTTAGCTTGCTAAAATCAACACACCACATCCTAATCTACCCATTTACCTGCAGTAATCTATCTGTGGTACAATCTAAATTTACGGTAGATGCGCAGAAAAACACAGCCTGCCAGCAACGCCGGGTTGAGTCGAGTTCAGGGCCGGGAGATTTGAGATAGATTCGAGGTGAGTGCAGTTTAGTTTGAGTTGGCAGTTGAGCATCAAATCGAAGAATAAATGTGCTGGTCAGCAAATAACCGTTTATGTTCTAAATATGTTAAAATGATAAGACTAAACAAATAAAATTTATAGCTAGCTAGTCGAAATTCAAAATATTTCTGTCTCCAACTGATACATATGTAAAATCGTCTACAGGCCTGCTTAATTAATGAAATAATGAGAGTTAAAAGCAAGTCATTTCGTGCATAACAATTAGTAAATCGTTTGAGTTATATATAACCAAGCAAAGGGCATGAAAATCACAGAATCTGGAAACGGAACACTTTTTGTATTATTGTTATATACTATAAACCGAAAAGTCATATTCATATTTTATCCAAACTAAGCTTTTATGCTTTATAGCATCATTAATTTAGTTTACAATAATAAGGATTCCCTAAAAATAGTATATTTTGCTTACTGTCGTTCATTAATGACTTGCGGAATCAGGCTCTGTGAAAATCCTACAGATGCTTGCATTTTCAAAAGCTATAAGTTTAAAAGCAAGGACAGAACGATAAATTCACTACAACCCTTTATTCGTTATTTGTAAAAATAGCTTGCTAGCATATTTAGCTTGGAGTAGATCACCCAGAAGTGTTTTCAAAAATGTAGATTTGCGAAGCAAACAGACCAGACACAAGCAGAACTGAAACAGACCAAAACCAAAAGGAGGTTCACTACAGTCAGAATTACTCATTTCGTTATAAAAAGAAGTTCAAACTGATATTAAAAAGTTAGTTCATTACTGACACCTTTTAGCAGAGAAGGATTTCATTCAATCAAAGTATAATTTTAATAACTTTTCTCCATTGAATTATTTCGGTTTTTAGCACACAAAATGTAAATACTTTACATATATATTCTAACAGTAAATAATTTAAGTTACCAGTCTTATAACTTGTTCGGTTGTTATATTAATGTAATTATGTAAACAAAAATCAACATATTTGACAGTTACAATTCTTACATATGAAGTATGTAACCCTTTCACCCAATGTACACAACTTCTGACGTAATCTACAACTTCTATGGTTGATTTCTCCAACAAATATTAAAATCGACGTTAACAAATGTAACGTAATGATTGGCACAGCGCTAACAAAGCTGTTAAATGTTTTGCATTTCACCAATCTATTTTCTGAAAATGTTAACAAACACGTGTTAACGCCAAGAGACTTGTAAATATTACAGCTATAGCAGGCTATGGATGAGTCGTACTATTTTCTGAACGTACTGCGATGCGCTTTTGTTTTTATTTTCGTCTGCACACAGCTGAAAAAATGGCGGGTAAACAAAATCCTAAGAGAAGCCGTGGGATAAATTTCTCATCGATGGAGAAAGAATTGTTAATTGAATTGGTGACGAAGTGTAAGGATATCATGGAAAATAAGAGGACGGATGTAAAAGAGAAAGATGTAACGTGGGAAGAGATTGGAAACGAATTTAATTCAAATGCGTGTGTCATTACTCGAAGCACGAAACAACTTCCTCAGTGTCATGTAAATTTAAAACGAGGTGCGAAGTAGGAGAGAAGTGACGAGTGACTTGAACGTTTCAAGACGGGAGGTGGACAGTGTATTATCCACATAATTCAGTGAATTATAAAATCACAAAGTTATTACTTGAAGAAAAGGCGACATCGCCATATTTCTTTCGAGGCATGTTCTAACCTCACTTATACTTCCGCAGTAACCTTCATAGCAACATGTTTCGACAGTCTATACCTCCGTAAAAAATGTTCTTCTGATAGTTCCTCAAAATAATTTGTCCTTATAGGCCGTACTCTATTACGAATGCCATTTACACGGTCTTAAATACAACAAATCGACAACTGCTGCGTTCACGTCCTCCATCTTGACTATTTTACAATTGTTAAGGACTTAACAACAGAAATATGACTTGTTAGTTTATTTATTTAGTATCCAATTTTTGATTCCTATTTTACCCAAAGATATATTAGGAATATAGTTTTACAAATTTATGAATACAATACAATTTACAAAAAGTATAAAAAATTCCATATCAAGCTGACAAACAGTAAATATCAAGATGAATCATTCAGCTTAAGAAATATTTTGTTTAAGAAAACCATGAAATATTGATACGTTTTGTAATTCATCAGAATATGTGTAAGTGGTTTTGAGAAAGTGTTACCTAAGGATTGAAGCAATAATTCAAGTTCGTATCTTTCAAAACAGAAAAACGGGCAATCAAATAAAATACGAGGGACTCTTGAAGATGATTTCCACAGATACAATCAGATGTGGATTTTATTTTTATTAGAAATAAGTAAGCTGAAAATTTGTCATGTCCAGTTAAGAATTGAGTGAGAACATAGGATTAACGAATTTACATTTATGTCTGTCAGAAACTGTTGGGAAATATAAATTATTAGCCAAAGCACCACAATCACTTTTTAACCAGTATTCATTCCAGTCATTGATGATAATCTCCTTTAATGTTTGCCTCACATAAGAAATAGGGCATAGAGTGTAAGTCCCTGGAAGATCTGAAGTCGCAGCTCTCTTTGCTAGCTCATCTGCACGTTCATTTCCGGCAATCCCTACATGTCCTCTGACCGATTTAATACACAGATGAGAACTACATAATACGAGTAATTGACTTCTTATTTCAGCTGCAATAGGACTGCTGTTTTTGGTATCTTTCAAAGCTGCAATTGCTGCTTGTGAGTCACTGTAAAGGCGAGCGGTACATTGTAAGTTGTAGCACCATTTTACTGCTTCACGGATTGCTAATAATTCAGCTTGAAGGACTGAACACTCCTTGGCAAGTCTGAACATGGAAGAATTGCATTCCATGGAGCGAGAGAATACGACAAACGCCAGAGGTCCAGAGGTAGTCCTGGTCGGGCGGGGCAATTTTTCTTTTTCCCCGTCCGGGTGTCTTTTGCCGCAGTACCTAGCCGCTTTGCGGCTTTACCTGCGAAGTGAGTCAAGTTTGGTTGCATTTTGTTCTGCTGGCGGTAGGTTTTTGTTTGTTTGAGATTTGGTGTTAACCGGTTGCCCTTGAGTGTTCTCTGAAGGCAACAGTTAGGCGGGTTTGTTACTTTCTCCCGTTGGGGGATAATCTGTTTTAGAGCTTTCGCCCCGTTTTGAGTACGGGTGGCCTGACGCTTGAGCCATCAGGCGTTATGTGAGTTTGAATACGTTTGGGGTTTCCCTTGGGTTAACCAAGGGGCCCCAAGACGTCTCTAGGGAGTTTGTATGATGGCAAGCATCTTTGCTCCCTCTGGTCATACCTGCCCAGTGAGTTCACCAAATGGTTGCCATGGGTTTGAATTTTGTCGTACATTGAACGAGCCCTCTCTCGAATGACGTCGACAATGTACGGGATGTTCGAATGTTCATGAAGGATATGGGCGGGAAATCTCCAGTCAGTATCGTAGATGACCCGTAGCGACCTGTTCTGCAGCGTCTGGAGTCTGACGAAAGTGGTATTCGCCACTGTTCCCCAGATCTCACAGCCGTACAAGATCATGGGCGGGATGATCGTCCGATACAGTTGGAGTTTGAGACGGAGTGGCATGGTTGAACGGAATATGGGATATAGGTTCCTGAGCGCGATGTGCCCAAGCTGTACCTTGCCTTTGACGTGCGGAGCGTAAGTTAATTTGCGGTCCAGCGGCACTCCGAGATACTTCGCCGTTTGAACCCATGGGATTCCACGACGCCGTAAAACGAAGTTCTGACATCCTTCTTTAGCATTTTTACTAAGCCCTTCAGATATCCGAGAGCCATCTGTGTAAATGGAGTACCGGTGATATTCTGCTGCACAATCTTCAAGAAGACTGGAGACACTGGTGGCTGGATGAGAAGCTTGTTTAACTGGTTGTTCAAGTTGCAAGTGTGAAATATGTTGTGGCAACCTCAGCCATTTCTAATGTTGTTGATATTTGCCTTATATACACCAGTAAGAAAGATGGGTTCAATATTAGCAATAATGAGCGCTGCTGGAGTGGAGATGGTGCGGTATCCTCGGATGATTCTTAAGTTTGCTTGTTAGTTAAGCTAACACTTGGTGAAATGCAATTTTTGTTATAACTAATGCTAAACTCGTGTTAAGTCTTAACATCTGTTAGTGAAATTCGCTATATGACACGCGACTGAAATGTTATGTTGATTATGATGCTGTAGTCATTTAAAGGCGCTTTCTATATATCGCCATCAACAATGTTGAAATGCAAATGGATTATATTCTGTTTTGTGTTTAGGCACCTTATTTTAAATTTTAAAATATGTTGTGGCTTTCATAACGCACATTAGACTTTAAAAGCACCTCATTATAGTAATAGGTTATGTAACAAAAAAGATCTGCATGAAAACCAACGAGCGTGAAGAAACTGCACCGGAATATTTAATGTAACATTACGTAATACACTTCATGGTAATTTAAACACATACATAACATCTGCTGAAGATGGTAGAGAAAACTCGTATTTCTAAAAGAAACAGGAAAGAAGCTGCATACAAAGACGTACCCTTAAACTTGTTTTATAGTATACATAATATTCGACAACGTAATACAAGCAAAAGGCTATCTCAATTTAATTTATAATTTCTGTCAAACTTTGTTTGTAAGGTCTTACATACAGACTGTCTGCAAATTTGGTTTACTTAGCATAGAAATAAATGTGATGTGATATCAGTAGGCATAGGAATATTTAAATCTTTAAAGCCAAGTAAGAGGAAAATAGCATTAAACTATCACTGGACTAAACTCTGATAGTGATCGTTTAACAATCAATCCCCCATCTCTCGTACAGTCTTTCAGCACTCACACCGGGTTTTATCTGTTGGACAGTAACCTTTGTCATATATTGAAATTGTCTAATAAATATGTTAATTGCGGGTTGGTAATGCTGGAATGATGTGACAATTAGCCGTAGCTCGTGCATGTTTCAACAGCTTGTCAATATCGCGCATGCGTGATTCCAGCGCTACAGTTTAGTGAAATAGCGGACAAAGGCCGTTGAAGCTAGAACAAAAAGTGAGTAATGTGTTGTTTAACACGGAAACGAAGAGCGTAGCAGAGACGCAACGACGTTTTCATGTTCATTTTCGTACGAGGTGGGCTCCCTGCAGCCAGTGTATAGACTAACTACACAATTTGAAACTGACGGCCATATTTTAGAGCAAAATCGACCTCGTGTCAACACAATCCGCACTTCAGAGAATATCGAGGTTGTGAGAGTGTCTTTGACACTTTAACACGAAGTCCCAGGAAATCCACCAGACGAGCTTTGGCCGAAATGGGCATCTCACGTCGTTTGCTTCAAAGAATACTTCATGCTGACGTGGAATTATTCCCATATAAAATGACAGTGTTGCACAAACTGACGGAACATGACAAGGTACGGCGATTACAGTTGTTGCTGATGATGATGACGTGATTCATAACACATGGTATTGTGACTTTGTCGGTTCGTGAAATTAAAAGTTCAATTGCACAAACTCAAAATGTTCTTTATTTCCACCGAATTACAGTTGGAACACTTGCCGATTACATAGAATTACGTAGCGCACACAATTACAATTATTCAACAGTTCGTTTGTCACAGGTCCACTCCACACTCACAATTACGTACAACTCCTCTGATACACGTACACAGTCCTCCAGTCCGTTACCTAGCACGGCGCTCCTCACGGCTGCTCACCAAGAACTGACTGAACTCTCCTCCAGCCCAGCGCGTCGCTTATATAAGACCAACTGATCTATCTAGAGGGTTCCGGGTTAGATGAAATATCCCGACTGTTCCAGACGTCAGGGGGAGGGGAAAGAGTCGGCCAGCGACCAGTAACATTTTCCTAACCATCCCTCCAGTGACACGAGATAAATGGGTAGGCGTGGTCTGAATGCTTCCTGTCTGGCCCTACCTGCCAGCTGGTTCTATCGGGAATTTCGATGTTCGGGTGACAATATTCTGATGAGGTTTACGTTCATTTGAACGGTAGCGTCAATAGGCAGAATATCAGATTTTGGACACGAGAACCTCCTGGTGTTGTACACGAGTTTGAAAATTACGGAGAAAAGGTTAATGTATGGGCTGACATATCCAGCCATGGACTCACTGGGCCAATCTTTTTCAACGGCACAGTTAACAGTGCGTGCTACTTGGACATGCTGCAAAGCAATTTTCTTCTACAACTTTATGCAACAGGGTTACCCATGGAGACTCAATGGTTTATGCAAGATGGAGCTCGTCCACATACAGCAAACGTTATTGTGGACTTCCTGCATCAACATTTCGGGCTCCGTGTGATGTCCCATCGATATTCTGTTTCCCGGTTGGTTCAATATGGCCGCGACACAGCCCTGATATTAATACTTGTGACTATTTCCTATGGGGATATCTGAAGCAGTCTACCGCAATAAAACACGCCCTCTAATGCAACTGCGAGCGGCTATTACAACCTCTTTTCAAGGGAAGAACAGAAGACAGGTGTCGTAGAGTGGTCGGAAACGACACAGTTCGTCTCGAAGAGGTGGTACGTCAACAAGGTGGACGTATTCAACATATACTACACGCTCACTGAGCATACACATTCTGATGATTACTGTAAAAAGGATAATATTGGCATGCTTTGATTATTAAAATTATATCAACAATTCTCAATGTATGACATTTCGTGCACCACCCTGTAGTTTATTAAATCGCTGGGTGATTATCTCTTTGAAGTTGTTGCCAATTTTCTCTTATGTAATGTATGAGGCCCACATTCGGGAGGTACTCAGATCAAGTCCCGACGACTGTCTCTTGTGGCCTTTGCTTTCTCGTGGTTTTCTTTGGTCAGTAGCCAAATGTTGGCTTGGTTTCTTTTCTCTCAAGATGTCGTTTCTTACTTTCCCGTGTATTCCATTTCACTCTCGGGCTTAAGGTTTGCTTCCAGGTTTAATGCAATGATACAGAGATAGCGTGGATGTTTGGTCTAAAGAAAGAGTGAGCTGCCTGCTTATAGAGCTCTCATTGCCCTTGTATAACTTTATAGATGGTCGCATCTTTCAAGCTGGAAATGTTAGGGAACCGCGCTCCTATAGGCCTGCGGCCTATAGCCCATTGTGCGTCCCTTATTTCATACATTTTTCCTGAGAATTAGGCCTATGTAGGTCACGTATGCGAGGTGTCCACCTCAGTATTAACCCTTTATTTGGCAAATGATTTTGCTACTTATGCTAAACCGGTTCTCGTACGGCTTTCTGCGGTGCCTCAACGCATTCAATTCGAATAGCCATGGTCGTTAAAGCGATATGCAATGGGCTGGCCACCCATTCAGAGCTAATCATGGGCAACTGCAGTCAAATGTGCCTGTGGTAAAGGACGGGAGGGCCCAGGTAAAATAATCGGTGTGATGGCATGCTTGGATGTTGACGGAGTAGCATTTGATTGCAGCTGCGTGGATTTTGCCGTTTAATACTATAAAAAAAAAACACTAAAATGTAATTTTAAAATTAATATAATATTTACTGTTGAAAAGACTCAAAATTTTGCTAGTATAACCGACAAAGGCTATTAGAATATTATAATAACAAAACACTAAGATATCTTTAAATTGGGTAAAGTGTGGCGTTGCCCTAGGGCAGCACGCCTAAATAAAGGGTTAAACGTAAACATATGGTGGGAACGGGACTAATGGTTTATTATAAATTCTACTACTGAATATTTCTGAAGTAAGGACAGTGTGTTTGTTAGGCGTCTACTATCTTGGTTTAAAATTGCTTAAAACGGACCGCTTACATGCTGGAAACCTGATAAAACGAAAATAAATTTCGGCAAGAAATTACTTCTCATGTAAAATTATACTCTAAGCCGGAAAGCTGCCCAACGCGTAAACAGAAATATTTTTGGGGAATGTTTGCGTAAATAACCTAATTAAAACGGATTACTTTATGTGTAATGGGTTACAACGTACGTATTTTAAAAAGTGCAATAATTTTGGGGCAACTGCACTGTAACCTTTCTAGAAAAAGGGAAAACAAACCATTGGCTTTCTCAACTCTTCCAACGCACATGGTAAGGGTACAACTGTTTTGCAGTGTATTCATTCTCAGTTTCATTGTTATTACTGATCAAGCACGAGTGGAAGAAAACTGTGAACTTTAGTGATTTTAGAAACATAGTTCCTATGTACACAATTGTAAAATGAGTTCTAAGCATAATACATTATCACTGGAGGAAACAAGGTTATTGAAGAATACTAAAAGAACAGACGTCTAGCTAAAGAACAAGCCGTGTTATATAAGGTGGAAAATCTCAGATTTTTGAGATTTTGATATCAAAATAACAATTAAAGACGAGTTAAAGTGTTCGAGTGGTTTCTTACTGCGCTCGCGCAATAGGAACATTTCTGGTGCATTGCTTGAGACTCAAGGTTTAGAGACAGCAAGAAAAGTAGGCAAAGATCATTTCAGAGCTTTCAATGTATGCCTCAGAGTTTCAAACATCTTCATAAAATTTTCGAATTCTTATGTGATGATGTTCATAAGCAGACAGTTGCAGAATGGAAAGGGAAAATTGAAAACAGACGAAGAAATTAGGTGATAAACTGTAACTATTGTGCATATTTTGAAAATATATCAGCCTATTGTAATGTATACTTCATTTTATATTATTCCTTCACTATAAGCCTATACGACTATGGCTTCTGTAATTTCTTAGTATTCAAACACAAATATTACAACTTGTGTAAACGGAAAATAAATGCCGGAATGATCGCGTTCGTTTTAGAGCGGTTTAAGTGTATATATAGTCTGTTATAATTGACACCACAGCTAAATTGTTCACAGAAGTAAAGTGGAACCAGCTGATGTCACGCGGGTAGATATTCGGAATGTCCCTAACAGGCTAATCGCTGGATAGAAGCACGTTAGCAGCGAACTCTATTCCAACCATTAAAGAATGTCGTCGATTTCGCATTATATTCGAGACGTCTCAATACCTTCCCCATCTGAAGCTAATCACGTGATAAGAGCTATTTCCACTTTACCTTAGTTGCGATATCAGTCTTAACCTTTATTGACCACATATATATTATGTGTTTCGCCTGTAGCGAATCAGATGCGTTATAGCCTTCACCGTTACCACCTCGTTATCCTCATTCTTTTTATATTTCCCTCTCTCTCGAACACTTGCGAGTGTTCGGGGCGCTAGACGTAAGGGAACGAAAACTGAATTTTCCAAAGTTTTATAATCATTAAGTTGTTGAAATCAGAGCATGCATGTTCGTATATTACGCAAATGTTTCAAATATTTAGTTTAAAATTAATTATAGTTTATGAATTACTCATTTTTCTAATCCCACGAAAATACCAGCGGTGCATCCATATAGCTGTGAATGTTACTTACGTTGAGATAATTCGCCATTGTCGTTGTCTTCAACGTCAGAGTACTGCAAATTTATGATGATAGGTTCCAATATCTCGTTTTAAATGCTATTTCTTTCCAGAAGTCGTCTTCTTATAGTTTATCTGAAGTCACACGCAGTTGACCCAGTCTTGTTGTGTTCCTTGTCAATTTCTTCATAAATAAGTCGTTCAACGTCAGTCAGTTTAAAAATATTTCTGTTTGCAACATAATTTGAGCCCACATTAACTTTATTGGCTTGATACACTTTTTCAATGGTATCTACTTTATTTATTTGTGTTAGAAGAACTATTTGGGCTAAAAATATGGGGTTTTCGTGGTTATGTTAGATACATTAATTACTCTCTACCTTCCTCATGGATCAGTTTTGGCAAAATCTGAATTTTTGTCTAAGCGTGAATACTATTTCATACAGTTTGACTAGATTGGCGCTCCTCACACAGCACTTAAGGTGAATGCAATACGACAACACCACAGGACTCCGATTGGTTGCTCACCTAGTGGCGCTCAAGGACAAACACGTTCCCATTTGAAACACATAATAGACAACTCACGCATTGGTGGACCTAAGGAATTTTGTAACAAGAATTTAAACTAAACTTATTGAAAGTTTTTAAATTTGGGTGAAATTGATAATGTCTAGTCTACTTACACTGAATGTTTCAGAAATACTTTTACTAACATCGGGTATGGGTTCCTCACCCCAAAAGAAGGAAAGTGAATATATATCCCATAATCATTTGTTTTCTCGTAAGGAGGTGTTCAGCACAGTGGTAAACTTGTAACACACAAAACTCGCAATAAATACTCGAAATGTCCCCCTCTTGCCTCTATGCATGCCTCTATTTGTCGAATCATGGAATGTCGCACCCTTTCAAAAACTCCGAGATGGCGGTGAATGGTTTCGCAGGCTTCCATGACACGTCGATGAAGCGTTTCTGCATCCGGGATGGCAGCTCCATAAATCAATGATTTAAGATGCAACAGAGGTAAAACTCCACAGGATTGAGCTCTGCGAGACCGTGCAGGCCAAGGAGCTGGACCAGCGCTGCCTATTCGTCGGTCATGATAGATACCAGTTAGTGCATCTCGAACAATGCGACTAAATTGTGCCGGAGCCTCATCATGCATAAACCACATGTTTTCTTATTATTATTTGCTGGGGCACATCTTTTTTAAATAGGTCGGGAAGAGTGTGCTGGATAAAGTCCCTGAAGACAGCACCAGTAAGCCGTGCTGGTAGAACTATGGACCTGCCAGACAGTCACCTACAATGCCAGCCCACACATTCAGACTAAACTGTTGCTGAGGTCTAGCCTGACGTACAGCACGAGGATTACGATCTGCCCATACGTGTACCTTGTGGAAATTAGTAATTCCATCTCTCCCAAACGTTATCTCGTCTGTAAACAAAACTGACGAGACAAACAATGGACTGGCCGTTTGTGCTACAAACCATCGGCAGAAGTTATCCAGTGGTGGATAATCGGCAGGCGAAAGGACCTGCTTACGTTGAATATGATATGGATACAGGAGCTGCTCATGAAGTACCCTTCACTCTGTCACGTATGATATACCAGACGCCACAACCACCTATGTTGTACTGATACCTGGAAGGTCTTCGACACTCTTTAGCACCTGTTCTTCACGTTCCGGCGTGCGAACAACTCTTGGTCTTCCTCGATCAACAATCCGTGTTGCAACGGTTCCTGTTTCAGCAAGGCGAAGATAAACGGCGACAAAGATTGAATGACTCGGTTGTCTTCTGTCTGGAAGCTCCATCTATTAGAGCCGTGCAGCCTCGCGTCCATTATCATACGCGCAACTAAAAAATCATGACTGCCTGTTCACGAAATGTATATCCAACCACGGTGGAATGAAAATAGTGCAGTTAACTCACTACATGTATAAATACAAATTGAAACATTGAAGACAGGCTGTTAGCAAATACAAACGTGAACAAGTCTCCACGGCAACACTTCGCCATCTACCCGTATGTAGTACACAGGCATGCAAAAGTATTCCGATGGACGAGGGGTTTGGAGAGGCAAGGGGAACAAATGTCTATCATCGGTAAGGTTAGCCTGGTGAGAGGAAAGCTCAGGTTTACCTGCTAATCAACACTGACAACGTTCCCCTCCAGCGACCTCAGGAGGCGATAAATGTTATAACGTACAATCCTGCATTTAAGCAGTCTACCCAGCAATAATGATGATGATGAAGATAATAATAATCTTATCCAGGTAATTCACCATGACCGAGATTCGAACTCGGGATCTCTTGAACGTGATGCAGGCACGCTACCATCTACGCTACCGAGGCAGGGATACTGATCATTTTAGATACAACTTCCAACAAAATTGAACACTCGCACACAGAAGTGTCGATCATCGTGAAGGTAAAAAAATGAATGTCTCCTAGATGAAAAAACGGTCAATATATATACACTTTAGAAGACTTCCATTCTTACACGGCATTACTTCTTTTTTCGAAAGTATTTCTGTAATTAAGGAGACTGCTGCTTATTTTATGGCAATAAAGGGCAATTAAATGGAAGCTTTATGTAAAGAACATACTTAAACTGTGTTATAAAGGTTGGTAAATAATTACATATATTCCTTCTCGGTAAAAGATATTACCTGTGGTGCCATCTCTGGACAGCGAATCCAGTTCGGTTGGCAGTTCCTGGCGAAGAGAAATTTATTATTATTATTATTATTATTATTATTATTATTATTATTATTATTATTATTATTATTATTATTATTATTATTATTATTACTCAAAGCTGATCAGGATAACTTAGGTGCTGGCATTCTGATCCCAAGGTTACGAGTTCAAGCCCGATTAAGTTCGATGGTTTCTACGAGTGGCTGAAAGTGAAATGCATCACCCTGAAACCTCCGACAGCCGGTGACGTTTACGTGATTTTATATTTGAACTGTCATTATTAAACAAAATAATTATGTTATTTATTTCATTGGTCGTTAAAAAACTAATAAGAATATATATTGTTTTCTAATTTGGTGGCTATATTAATTGTAGTAATATATCCATATGTGCTGTTCTTGAGAACTGTAACAAAGGAAATAATGTATTTATTTTTGGAACAAGATACACTTAATTTTAAATACTATGCAGTTTAATATTTATATAAATTATCGCTAACATATGAAATGTAGAAGTATTACTTTCCAGATAAAACTACTACTTAGAGTATTGGAAATGCATTTAAAAATAAGAAAGGCAGATTAAAGTACTTGAGATGTGTGTGTGCGAGAGAGAGTGAGAGAGAGAGGGAGAGAGAGGAAATAATGTAATTTAAAAAAAGGATCGATAAAGAACTAAGTGGATACCAAAGAGTTATGTAAAACCACCTACGTTTCATGTGGCAGAACTGTTTTTATTCTCCACTGAGGCTTAAATACCTGTGCGCCGAGATCGCTGTTCAGGAATAAGGAAACTGAACTGTCCTGGCATAACTAACTGATAAGAAACCCGGATCCCTTCTGTAGGTCAGTCTTGCACGCATCGGAATATATTTGCTCGCATCTGCGCAATAGACCAAAGCCTTCTATGAGTGCAGTTTCGAGGTTGGACCCCGCAGGCCGTTGAATTCAAACTTTCATTGTGACAGGAATAACGCGAAAACCAAGGATTATTGGACATATCTTCATATGAACTTTTTTCCTTCATTTGGTGTGAGAAACCCATACCTGAGTTTTGTAAACGTATTTCTGAAATACTCTGTATATGGAAACTGATGTAATGGTCAATAACTTTTGGACGATGCACTGTATACGTAGGGTTTAACACTTAGATTTATAAATCATCTATCCCCTAGTTCATATTCAGGTTGAAAGCAGAAATAAATTAGGAGTATCTAACTATACTGAGGGATACGAGAAAGTTATTTATTACTTACCTTTAGGACCTACAACAAGGTAGAGGAGCGTCACCACTAACTAGAAAACAGCACCCCACATATAAGCACTAACAGACCTTTTGTGCTTTTAACGAGATGTTGAGAAGAAGGTGTAGAAGGGAGACTCGAATAGCTACCAGATGGGAATTTGCTTTTTGTAAGGTAAGTCAGATAAGTGTATTATATTAGCTTTTGTTTATTTAATGACATTCAGAAAGTGTATTGAAAAATATATATATACGTAGATACTTATTTTAGATAAGTAGTGAAAAACCAAAAAGAAGCTGTTCTGAAATGTTATACGAGGGCTGTCCAATAAAGAATGATCACAATTTTTTTTTTGATAACGTACCTATACTCATCCTCATAATTTTGGTGGTCCTTCTCAAAATAGTCTCCCCTGAATACGATGCACTTGTCCCAGCGTTTCTGCCAGTCTTTAAAGACATGCTGGAAATCATTTTTTTAGAGATCCTTCAAAATCGCCTACGCAGCCTTCACCACTGCTTCTGATGATGGATAATGCCTCCCACAAAGGCGTTTCTTCAAGTTAGGGAATAGAAGAAAGTCACATGGGGCTAAATCCGGACTATAGAGAGAGTGAGATATGTACTTCACGTTGATTTTTGCAAGACGATATTCAGCAACAACATTGGCAATATGCGGCCGTGCATTATCGTTCTGCAGCATCCAGCCTGCTTCATGGGAATGTGGTCTTTTGTGCCTGATATGGACTTGCAATGTTTTCAGGACATCCCTGTAGTATTGTCCAGTTACTGATGTGTGTGCAGGTACAACTTGCTGATAAGCCATTCCATGAATATCAAAGAATGAGATGACCATAATTTTCCCATCAGAAGCAACCACTTTTGCTGTTTTGGGGGTCGGTGATGTAGGAGATTTCCACACTGAGCTTTACTGTTTGCTCTCAGGATCAAAATGATGTAGCCAAGTTACATCAGCAGTGATTACGTTTGAAAGAAACTCCGGATCTTCCTCTAACATCAATTTTAACTGCATGTTACCTCTTTTGCAGCGGTAGGCGGTACTGAACATGTCTGAACTTGCCTGGTTCTCACAGGCGGGAACCAGGAGTACCAACAATGAAACTACTACAGCGTGTTTGTTTCACATTACGCTAACAGAATATAATAAGATTGAATTTTAGTGCCAAAAATTATGACCGTATAAAAATTATGATCATTCTTTATTGAACAGCCCTCGTTCCTTTTGTGCAATGTAAGTTTTGCAATTTTTTTTAGCCCTACTCACTGCTTAGTTTCGGCAAGGGTCTAAACACGAAGATCGTAATGCAATTGGCAAACATTGGCTGCTTTGAGCATCGCAGCTCTTGCTGTTCAATTAACGTTATATAAGCCTCCTTTTGCTAGATTTTGGAGCGTCTCTTTAAGACTGGTAGCCTAGGTTCGTTTTCTCTCTCTGTCACTCCCTCTTTTTCCCCTCCCTTAATGACTTTAGAAGCAAGGGATTCGTAAAGTTACCTTTGAGCCTACAAAGGCCCAGGGCTAAGAGTGATTACGCCCTTTTGCTAGTCTTACGTGATGACATTTTCAGAAGAGGTTTCTTCTGTAGATTCTTCAACGTTGGATCGTTCATTCTAAAATAAAACACTTTCGGCCGTTTCATTTTTTGGTGTCATACCTGTTGCTTAAAATGGTCTGACCGTTTAAAGAACTAACAAGACGTGTAAAATAAACAATGCATTTTAACATATCACTATGTCTTAATACACTTTTACTAAATCTACATAATATTTTGGGAGATATTGCGTCTTATATAAACATTCAATGCCGTGATTTCACCGGAATAAAAGTATAAGCATTTTTACTGTCTTTAATACATGTTTACAACGATTTTTGTATTCCACATTAAAGTTTTATATCAAGATTTCACCGGCAATACATTTTCGAGTCTCCCTGATTAAAAAAAAAAAGTAGTTTAAAAAAAACTAGATGCGTGTGTGCTCGCGCGCCATGGGCCTTCTTCTTTCAGCAGCATCATCAAAAAACAAAAGACGGGCTAAATACTAAATGCACAGCATCTTCCCAACCTCAGCTATTCTTTACGTGGACCAATACTTGAAACTGCTTATTTTCTCTAACAATTTGATTAAAATACCACGTAATAAAATATGTAATAATAAACCCTGATTTTTAAAAGAACATACCCAAAGGTCATCTGTTTTTCCATGTTGCCGAGAAGCAGATAGCAAGTTACGCATATCATTCTGTTTACCCTCTCAATAATAATCGGAACATATAAACCAGGGTTGAGTTTATCTCACCTCAGCGAAAATATGCACATTTAATCTGTATTAGCCTACTTTAAGAACAAAAATAAGTTTTAGTAGATAGAGTCAACATGAAAAATTCAATGCCATGGCCGGGATTTGAACCACAGATCTCCTGGTTTCCGTCCGTGGTTCAAATCCCGGCCTTGGCATTGAATTTTTCATGTTGACTCTATCCATCAAAAACCTTAGCCTATATACGGCTAGTGTGAAAAAATGATTAATTTCCATCAATTAACTAAAACAAAAATAAGTTCTTTCCCAATACACATTCACTGCGTTATAGCATCTTAACATTGAAGGTTTTTTTTTTCCTATGTTGTTTAAATAGTTCATCGATATCTGATCCTTCGAGTATCAGCTTTTAATTCTCTTAGCTCAAATACCAGATCATGGAGAACTGTTCAAATAGCTCTATTTCTTTAAGAGAAGACAAAAGCTTACTGTGTAAGATGTTCCTTTCGGGTGTAATAGTCATAAATGTTTCTTCTTATGGCATCTAATTGAAAACTATGGAGATGCTCTTGGACTTTGTTCCCCAGGAATTAATTTTTGTAATGGACCTTGCGGTAGCAGCTTCTTTTTAGATTCTAGAAACACTCACATCAACCACCAAGCCAAATGTTCAAGCCAAGAAGTCACTTGGAATTAACTCTGGTGAATAAGGTAGATGGGGAACCAATTCAAAGTCCAACTGATGCACTTTCGCCATTGTGATTGCTCATGTGTGCGAAGGTGCGTTATCCTAGTGAAAGAGCAATTGTTTTGCGTTTCAATATCGGTCTCTTTTCAGTCAACTCAAGTTACCAACGATCCAACAGTGAAGCATAATAGGCTCCAGTTATGGTTCCACCTTTTTGCAAGTTGGTCATGAGGATTATTCCTTGAGAATCCCCCTCCCCCCCCCCAAAAAAAACAGTGGCTATCATCTTACTAGCTGACAAAACGGTCCTAGCCTACTTTAGTGCGCTTTCACCAGCCTTTCTCCATTATTTTGACTGCTGTTTTGACTCTTGGTGTGTAATGAAGGATCCAAGTTTCATCCACGGTCACATATAGGTACAAAAAGTCTTGCGGATTGTCATTAAAATCGCCAGACACCTGGTAGAAGTGTTCTTTCGGATATGCTTTTGGTCGACTGTGAGCAATCGCGGCACCCATCTTGCACCAACTTTTTCATTGCCAACTTTTCATGCAGGACATTGTGCACTCCCGCAGTTGTGATACCTACAGCCTCAGCAAGCTCACTAATGTTGATTTGGCAGTCTTGCATAATCAGATCGTGGATTTTTTTCATTGGTGCACCGTGTGGTGACCTCAATTGGGCCACCAGAGCGCGATTCATCTTCGGTGCTTCTACGACCACGTTTAAACGCACTAATCCAAAAGTAAATTGTCTTCACTGTTGGTGCAGAGTCCGCGTGAACTTCATCCAATTTAGTTTTGACTTATGACAGTTCAGCCCTTCAAATTAAAATGTTTGATAACAGAAGGAAACTGTTTAAGCGCAGCTATCATCCTAACCAGTTCAGATGGCTGTCAACAATGAACTGTATTTTAGTTAATTGATGGAAATTAATCATTTCTCCATACTAGCCATATATAGGCTAAGGTTGTTGATAGATAGAGTCAACATGAAAAATTCATTGCCGTGGCCGGAATTTGAACAACGGATCTCCTGGTTTCCGTCCAGTCACTCTAAGCCATTGAGCTACCATGGCCAACGTGCCATCCTGACATTAAATTCTCCATTTGACTCGTATATTTCCCCGGTAAACCACTAGGGGCTCTCGCATCCGAGATACACCGTTTGTGGCGACTTACTATCGTAAGTACTTGAGTCCCAGGCTTCATCGTTTAACTCTTATTAGTTTAGTTAATTGATGGAAATTAATCATTTCAACATAATAGCCATATATAGGCTAAGGTGTTTGACAGGTAGAGTCAACATAAAAAATTCAATGTCATGGCCGGGATTTGAACCACGGATCTTCTGGTTTCCGTCCAGTCGCTCTAACCCTTGAGCTACCATGGCCAACGTGCCATCCTGACATTAAATTTAGCATTTGACTCGTATATTTCCCCGGAGAATTTAATGTCAGGACGGCACGTTGGCCATGGTAGCTCAAGGGTTAGAGCGACTGAACGGAAGCCAGTAGATCCGTGGTTCAAATCCCGGCCATGGCATTGAATGTTTTATGTTGACTCTATCTATCAATGAGCTGTATATTGTAGCACTTTCAAGTTTTCTGTACAGTCTTTTGAATAATCAGGCTTACCACCCATAAAGTTGCAACAAAAAGTTTCCATCCCTTTATGGAAATTTAACAGACTTATTAAACGACCCTCGTATCTTGATTATATGAAGGAATTGTTTGTATATCTACTAATAAAAGGTGTAGAGCAGAGAAATTAATGTGAACATAACTTAATTTCCTTTTACTTCATCATATACTTGTTATACACATAGAGGAGTATTGTATTTCATCTGAAGTATTTCTTTTTCTTTTTGGGGGGTATATGTAGACATTATACAAATAGATTGACATTACACTGAGCACAAAACACTTGTCATGGGTCTGAAACCTCCACTCCTGTCAACATTACTACCACTATGGACAGTTTCTGCAGAGTGCGCATCTCAAATTTAGCTTTTTGGGCCAAGAGAAACATCTTCCCTTTTCTATACTCTTCTTCTCCTTATTTTTGCCGTTTTTATTGTTTTCGTTTGTTTACTGTTTTATTTCCTTATTTTCGTACATGTACACTGTACACATAAACAACCATGCCCAAGCCGAGACTCGAACCTGGGAGCCTTTATGCGGCGGAAACTAGGGATATACACACTACGACCACGGCTACCAGGGCCAGCACCATTGAATTGTGACTGTACGTCGTGCAGACAACACAGTTAAGTTGTCTAAACAACCTAAGTCAGTCATGTGTTTTTGAGGAGATATGCTGTACCATGCTGCTTAAGCAGAACAGCAGTAGTCCACCACCGTTTCCTAAGGAACTTAAAAAGTTGCTTTAATTCGCCTGCTTTAAATAATGTTACATTATTTAAATGTTTTAATTTGCTTATTAAGACTATTGGAAGTGATATTTATCAGGTCGAGAAAGCATTCGAAATCTGATAAGTCACTTACAGTTCGTGGTTAGACAGCTACTTTTTGCAATAGTTGAAAAACAGTAAAAAGCAATAATAAATTAAAATTTCTAATATTCTATTAGGTACTATGTCATTTCTTATTGGTATCGTAAGTTAATGCCAGAGGTTCTACTCACATTAGTCCTGGACCGATAGGATCAAGGATCCGGGCTCCTTCTACTAATGCCCTGGCTCGATACTGCCTACCTATGGAGGCTTCCAGCTACACTGCAGAGGTTTTGGCCATTCGTGACGCTTTGCAATATGGGATTTCTCAGGGCTTCCCCACACTGCTGATCTTAACCGATGCGCAGAGTGTGCTGCAGAGACTCTCATCTCCCCGCTGGACGAGAGATATGCACTGTTATCTTTACGAGATACTGACGTTGGTGAACAACGCTACTATAGCTGGACATCAAATTCACTTCCTTTGGATCAGAGGGCATGTCGGAATTCGATACAATGAAGTCGCCGATCGCCTGGCAAAAGAGGGACTCACCCAAGGCACCTTCCAAGGCATCCAACTGCCCTACACGGATTTCTTCCCGGTCCTTCATCGTGACGCCTATTGTCGCTGGAATGACGCCTGGATTCGTTCGCAGTCCATCAAAGGCAAACACTACGCCGCCGTTCAGACGTACCTATCCACGACCCCTTGGTTCTCCAGCTTCAGGATTGCACGTCGACATCTCACCTCCATCATTAGAATGCGACTTGGACATGGATGTTACCCTGCGCATCTACACTGACTACGTCTCATCGATTCCCCCGTATGTCCTGATGACCCAGGCAAAACCGCTGACCTCAATCATCTCCTGTTCAGTTGCTCCCGCTATCGAGCCCACCGTTCTTCCTTCCTCCGTCGCCTACTTCAGCAGTCTGTTCCTTTTCCCGCTAGCGTCAACACCACATTACAGTTATGCCACAAACCTGTATACCAAGCTCTTCTACAATTTCTTAAAGAAAGTGATCTACAGATCTAGTCTCCTCCCATCCTCTTAATTTTCCTTACATTACTTTCTCATTTTTCCCCACAATGGCCATAAGGGATTTTACCGAAGGCCAAAAAAAAAAAAAAATAATAATCCGGGCCTCCTTCGACCAGGGAGTTACCGAGCTGTCCCAAAAGGGCGCCCGACGCCTTCATGGGGCTTTCCATAGGGTAAGACCTAGAGACTAACAAGACCCAAGGGTCCCCCATCTGATCATGTGGACTCAAGACGGGATGGAAGTGGATACGCCACTTACGAGCGCCAACTCCAAAATGGGAAGGCTACCGATCAACCTCGGTGGGGTCGCCTGGTGATCTAGCACACCTTGTACTAGCTATGCTGGCTAGTACGCGAGAATATTAATGGCTTCCCTCAACCCCGTCCGGAGACGTACCCGATCTCCCACGGGTATCGGGAACCACTGCCCCCCCGAGTCCAACCCAATCCGAACAACTTCCATTTAGGGAGGGGCTCGAATGTTCAGCCCGAGGTTCCTCTAGTAACGTCAGAGGTACCACGAGTGCTAGGGGTCCGCAGCGCCCGCACCACGGCAGCTGAAGGGGACGGATCCCCTCCCCTACGGAGGGTATCGTAGGTATTATGCTGTTAGATCTTACTTCACTTCCTGTTGATATCGTAAGTATTGAAAACGTAAGTATTATCTGAATATATGGAAGAGGGTGCCAGGGTACTATGGCCTCCTTGAAGGCAGTTAAAGCTACATATTAAGTTTTGTATTTGTGTAACTTTTTTTTAAAATTTTCTACGAGAGGGATCAGAGGATATCAAAATATTCATTTCTGTTTAAATCTGAATTTTTTAATAGAAAACATATTTTGGAAGAAAAAGAAAGAATTGTCAATAAAGACAACTTGAATGTTTCTTGGAAAAAACTGCTGGTGTTCCATTAACCAGATTGAACTTACAAGGGAGAAAAAAAAGCACTCTAGTTTTCATTCTGAGGGAAACTCCGAACACATCTCTTGTACCGTACATTCATAAAGGTTACTAAGGCCGGAGCCACTACCAAGGTTGGCAAAAGTGAATCAGTGCGTGGGAAAATGTCACCAGGTCCTGAAGATGATTCGAGTTAATGAGGTGGAATCTCGGTGGTCCGGAAAACTCTGTCATAGACGTCAGCCGTGCAAAGTGTCTGGGTTGTTCAGTATCTTGCCAAAAGTCATCTCTATAATTAAACTGCTCAGTTTGCTAAAGTGCCAGCGCATACTTGAGACGGACAGTGGCAAGCCTTTCATCCAATTTGGGCGTGTTCTTGCCAATTTGTTGTTAGTTTGTAGGGAAAAATTGTGTTTTCTCAATCAAATAAATGAGTCAGATAAATTAAGCGAGCTTAAGCGGTTCTAAGCAAACAATTACAGCCGCTCAGACCAAACGGAATGGCTGTGGTGATAAAATCTGAGGCTCACATTCCGTAGGACCGGGCTTCGATTCCCTCTGAACCGGCCACCTCAATCTTAGGTATTTTCCGTGGTCTTTTCAGGCTGTTAGGTGAAAGTCAACTTATCTCTCATTTCCTGTTTTTTCATCTATCAGGTATAAGACTGTACTGATGTGTACAACTACCTACTTTTCAAACATCGTATAGATAAAACGCTCTTGTTCGTATTTTATGTACTGTATTAATTACGGCCGTGCGGAAATGTTTTCCAGTTATTAACTTCCCCCGTTTCAAAATCATTACATTTAAATTCTACGTAAACATTACTGCTGTACGGGTGAAACAAACTCGTATTTACAAAGAGAGGACAACATACTTACGCGGAGAATATGATCTGAGTGTGGCCACGTTGTTACAGTTAACAAATTGAAGGGGGAAAAAAGCATATATTTTAAAACCCTGGATTATTTTGCTTTGAAGTTCTGATTCGTTTGTGCTGGACACGTCGATTTTGGTCATCAGATCCAGTAAATACAAATGCAAAAGAGGGAATTACTTACCAATACAGGTGAAACAGTACTACTGCGTCAATGACTCCAGCTGATAATTCAGTTAACACTGAAGGTTTCGGGGGCCCCTTTCACACTTTTCAGTGTTTTTTTACGATGAAATACGAGATCTATTCATATTCAACGAACGCAGTAATCAACTAGGATCAAAATGATAAAACAATACTTGGGTGGCATTTCATAGAAAATTATGAAGTGAAACCAAGTGAAAGCAAAGAACTATCAAAGCTTGCAACAGATGTGCATCAATTAAAACTATGGCAATATACATTTTATTTCACTTCTTTTTTTATTCCCCCTTTTATGTTCAAAACTCATTTGCCATGGGTAATTTAGAAAGCATAGTTTCCGGCGTAGTATAAATGGCATCTATATTGTCTGAAATTTTCACGAGTGTCTCTGATGGAATGGTCAGCGTTATGAGTTCTGCAAGGTGACTCCTCCGTCGTCAGCCTCGTCAATGAAGATTTGGGAAGGTTGAAGTCCGCGGCTACTCTTGGAGTTATCCTAAAGCTCATGAATATAGGATCTGTAGCAAGGATCTCTTGATTCAGGGTGTAGTGGCTGGATCAATTTGGGTACTTGGAAAGAAACACAGTTATACTCTCTTATGACGATCGGTTATATTTCAATTACTATTGAAATACATTTTGGCTAGACGAAATCTGAATGGTTGGCTTCGCGCTGGCGTGGTTGTTCCCCGCGTATCATCACACGACATTTTAGCTTGAAACTCATACACCAACTATTTGATGGACGTGGTTTCTTCCCGTGTACTACCCCACGACTTTTCTTCCCCCCCCCCCACAGCATATTATTTTTAATAAGTTGGTTATAGAACACATATGGCGTCTGTTTTATGGAAACAACCTCTCTCCCATCTTTCTAGACCTCCCACGATTTCTCCTGTCAAAACTAGGCTTAAAAATAAACACCGGTTGCCACACTTAAAATTTATGGCTGCGTTCGTCCTAATAGGGGAGAAAAATGAGCTTTACAGAGTCCGTCACCAAATTGACAATGTACACATTTTTCTGTTTTTCACATGTATATATTCCTTTAACATTTAATTAATCAGCTCGAGGAAGAGAGTACCGTTTCAGTTCTCAAGTCAAAGGCTGGGATGGGTGAGCAAGTTTCTCTGAACTAGCATTGCTCCCTAACCTATGCAGGGTCTAGGAATATAAATGCAAATGCAATTTATATTAATATAATTTAAAACCATGTTGTATACAAGTAATTCACACGAAGGAAATATTTCTAAAGATAGGTAAAAGGTGAGGTTGCTTAGGTGTTAACGTCTGAAGTCTTAGACTCAGTTCCAGATGAACCAGCCACCGTGGCCTTGGCTTTCTTCGTGATTTTTCCATATCTATAAATAAATACTGCTGTGAATTATATACTGGTGGAGTAGCCGTACTTCTATAAAGTCCGTACGGCCACGCCGTGGCTCAGTGGTTAGACCGCTTGGCTCTCACCAAGGCGGCCGGGGTTCGATCCCAGGCGACTGCAAAGTGAGATTTGTGATGGACAACACGGCGTTGGGGCGGGTTTTCTCCGGGACCTCCGGTTTCCCCCATCATCTCATTCCACCGGTGCTCCATCTTCATCTCATGTATCATCAGTGTCACCGCCTGCGACGTCGTATGTAGTAAAAGCGGGCGTTAAACACTACACATTATAAAGTCCGTTGCAATGGCGGTGATTCCAGTAGGCGAGCCGTCTAGCCGTCACATGCGCAAACCTGTATGCGCGAGTCAGTTGTTACAGACGAGTAAAGTACTGTACATGACCAAGCTCTCTGTAATTGCGGGGTAGAGGGGAGTCCGTTAAGGAGGATAAATTGGTGACGTGCGGCAAAGCTTGCATAAACAGAAATTATCTTTTATTGTTCCTTACACGGACGAAGCAGACGAGTATTCGTATGACATCACAGAGCTTCCTCAATTCTCTTAGGCACCAGCGTCACACCTCCTACCACTCCCACTGAGCTAGCTGAGACTCGCCTGTAAGCTAGGCTAGTTTAAATAAAGGGACTTTATGGAAGTACGGCTACTATCCTTGGGTTTCTGTCCTTTATTTTCCTATTTGTGTTACAGAGCGGGCGAGGTGGACGGTGGTGTGCGGCGGATGTAGTGGATATTTGAGGTTAGACTGTCCTTCGCTGACATGAAAGCTTCTGTACATCGAATGGGCGGCCAGGTATGTTCAGTCTGGAAACATTAAGGACCTCGATGTGCTATGGATACCCCAACTCATGTGGCCGCGCTTCGTACTCTCTCGCCTAATACTTCCTCCCGCAGGTTTAATAGGCGCAATAGGCAATTTTGAATTCCTACTCCACTCTTAATTTCTATTCTCCTATTTCTAAGCGACCGGTATGACCAGAGTAGTTAAAGGCAGCCCTAAAAATTAAACAACCAAAATTACTTTTTTACAATATCTCGTTGAAGGTCTATCAGTTGCTTAAAATTTTACAAGAATTAAAACAACTATCAGATGATTTATAGAGGATTCAAATTTTTCCTTATATTTTAGACAATATCATTCGGGCAGTTTCTGACAGTAAAAACAACAGGAAATTTGTCATTGCCTGCATTCTGGGAGAAGACATGAATCCCAAACGGGGTATATATAACGGTATATATGCCTAAATATACTCTTTAAACACGTGAAGCTTTTTTTATAAATTACTTCTTTTTGCTCGTAAAATAATTTTCAGTGAAATCTTATGTTGAACTTTAGGATGGAGTGCGATATCTTCTCAACCATAGCTAAGGTGTAAAAGAAGTAAAATTGCAAAAATTAAGAGGGAAGCAACAGATAAGAAAAAGGAAAACATCGCTGTGTTCAAAGCAAGGTGGAAGTCGTGAAGTCAGTAAAGCGGGGATTAAGTCGAGACGCGACTGTGGCGATCGATACTTCCGACCACACCCTCTAACAGTCGACTTCACTTGTTTCCGCCCGATAATATCGAGGAATGACAGGAAATAGCTTGTAATGACGGTGACAATGGCCAGTTAATTAATCCACTTGTGACATTTACATCCGTGCATAACATATACTTCGTAACAATGGTTAGCAATTTGTTTATTTGCCAAGTCAACCAGAGGAATGAAAAAAGTTCACTTCGGGATACAGTGAAAGGGAATAAGAGGGTAGAGGAAAAAGCTGATCTGTCACGACCATTCCAGCTGTGTACCAAGTGAATAGAGAAAGGACTTGAAAAAATCTTATAAAAGCTTTCACATGACTTTTCCTATGCTCTATGCTTTATTAGATGCTATACAAATTACTCTTAATCATTTACTTATTCTAATCAAGGTAAGCCTTTGAAAAAGTAGTTATATTATCTAAACATTTCTTTATAAATACAAAGGAAAAATGACAGTCAAATGTTTATGGACATGCAGACAAATCCATACTCCTATTAAATCGCAAGAAACAACTGAGTGTCGAGTAACTTTAAAATAATGTTTGATCCGTTTTTACAATTCATAACGATTATCTGGGAAATAGCGTGTGCCAGAAAAAAAGGTTATTTAAATAGTGTTTTAAAGAGATCCATTTTAGGGCCTTTTGATCTATCCTTAAAGTGCATCCATTGTCTAAAAGTATACAAAATCTTTTGGAATTGAAGAGAACTTCACAAGCTATACTAAGAAATTGAATATACAAATTTTATTTATACGTATATGGTATTTTAATCAAAATAATTAAGGCATTTTTGAGAAAATAAAAAGCTTAGAAAAATTTCTATATAATTGGTAATTTGTGGTGGGTTTATATATTATATATTTGTGTATTTATTTGCTAACAATTTAAAAGATCTTCATGTGGCGGCTTTGGAAGATAGAATACCAGCTTTGGTATTTACCCAACTTGTTTTTATGTTATACGAGGTACGTCCAGAAAGTAAGTTCCGTTTTGTAATAAAATTAAATTGTGTACAGATACAGAAAAATTATTTATCACACGAAATTCTATAACTCTTAAACCACTTTTCCACATAACTGCCGAAATTTTGCAGGCATTTGTCATAGCGAGGCACAACTATTTGTATACCTTCTTCATAGAAGTTCGCCGCCTGTGTCTTCAACCAGTTGGAAACATTTTCTTTCAGCTCTTCGTCATTGTTGAAGCGTTGACCGCCAAGGAAAGATTTGACATGCAAAAACAGATGAAAGTCGCTAGGAGCGAGGTCAGGGCTGTATGGGGGGTTGTCAAACACGTCCCAGCCAAATCCCTGTAGGATTTTTTCGTTGTATTTGCAGTGTGTGGTCGTGCGTTGTCGTGAAAAAACACAATACCTTTTGACATCGCAAATTTGCCGATAAATTTCAATTGGTTTCCCTTTCCTAGCATTCAGAAAACGAATCACAGATCTGATTTCACAAGCGGTGGGATTTTCAATCAACACCGACATTGTAAAAAAGCACAACAAAGCGTACGTGGCTGGCAGCGATCTCACAATGGCGCACGTTTCTTCTTGATACAGAGCGTCTACCGCGCATGTGAGGAACTGCGATCGTAGCGCTGCAGCAGAGGTAAATTGAAACAGAACTTACTTTCTGGACGCTCCTTGTATTATTCACGAACACTCACGCACGCACATACACACATATCGAACCCTGCTTTTTTCTGGCATTCTGATTGAATTTTGTATAATTCTGTATTATTACCCAACCACAAGAAATAGACAAAGCTTACCAGACAAAATATTGTGACTGCGTAGGTTAAGTAAATTCGGAAATATGGTTTGCAGAAATTTAGAAAAACATTTGCTGTAGTAAAAAGACGTGAAAATAGACAATCAGCTGTCTTCAAGGCTCACTCGGTGTTTTAGTGCACGAAAACAGATGAAAGAAGTCACTGCGGTACACTTCAATCGTCGACTGTCGCAATAACCAACAAACAACTGCCGCTTCTAACACCTTGCGGGCTATTTATACCTCCCCAGCCATTGTTTCTAGAAAGCAGCAGACCTTCCGAGAACTTTCGCGGCCGCAACAATGGGCAGAACTTTCTGGAGGCTCTCTCTGTCTCTCTCCTGCCCACGCGCCTGGCTCCGGCTTCTGGCAGCAGCACAACAATTGTTACAGCACACGGTGACAATATTGTCGCGAGGCGCTATGATGTGGAGAGAGATAGAGAAAGAAGCGGGGAGTGAAAGAGACAGATAGCGTTGAAACCACACCTACGCCCATGCTCAGCGCTGATGACGCACCGAGGAGGGCCGGGGTGGGGAGAGGAAGAACCAGAGAAAGGTCTGGACAATTCCTTCGCCATCGCAAGGGTCCGTGAAGCTTCGGGAAGTTTCGCCAGCCTTCGTGAAACAGCTGAATTGTGTATAAAAGTGATGGACTGGACCAGTCAGTTCAGCTCATCATCAGAGTGCCGTAGTCAGATCCCTTGAGGACTATGTACCTCGTGAGCGTCGCATAAAGCGACACCGGTTACCCCGCATGTTGCGGTCATTACCGGTAACCATATGATCCCCATTCCTGCCTTAACTAAATTACTGCCACCAATATTAGTCTAGATAATTCAAAATTCTACCTATCTTCTTCCAAGTTCATTAACTTATTCACCAGCGGTGCACGCTGACTGTAGCACCCTGTCCGTCATTCTTCGAGGAGCAAGAAGCTACCTCCATTCTCCACAACCATTTAATTTTCACTCGTCATCCTACTACATCCACATCCTGTCAGTACGTGGTTAAGCTCTTTCCAGAGCAGGTACACGATTTGGGGTGTTCCAAACAGCCTGCCAGCCTGCAGTGAGTGAGACAGTTCAGTTCCGGCAGGAAGCCGTAAGAAGTGAAGGTGCAAGTGAGCAGTATGGAGCTGTGGCAGACTGCGTACCTGTGTGTTATGCCATTTTGCTATTGGCAGAGCTGTACAAGTATATTTCTACGAAAATAAAGAACATTTTGAATTTTTGCAACTTGGACTCTTAATTCTAGAACCTACTAAGTCACAATATGCTCATGTACATTGAAACACACCAACCGCATCCTTCATTGGTGGTAGTAAGAATGCGTTGCTACCCCGCTTCTATTCAGCAGGAATCGATTCACATTTTCAAGGCCACACGATTGCCTATCATATACGACACTATGCATAATCAGCCCATTCCACCGTTGTTATTATTTGCCGCCGAAAAGAGAAAAATAAAAAATAGAACATTCAAGGTTGGCGTCACGAGCTGGAAGTACGTGTCCCACTGATGAACCATACTGATTGATGTTTTCCAGACTATTCGATCTTGGAAGATTCAGAAGATTCAATATTCCATTCCTTCGTTTCGAAGCATTTCTTCTGCAACCGGCGGGTTATAAACGAGGGTGGAAAAACCAGCCTCGGGGAGTTGCCTTTTATGAGTTGGCCTGTAAGTATCAGAGTTGTTGTGAATCAGTGGACTGGAGCAGTTGTGTCAGCTAGAGCAGTGAACAGTACAGTTTGTGGAATGTTGTAAGAGTTGTCAAGAACAGTTGTATTAGTCTACGAGCAGTGAACGTCAAGAAGTTTCAAGCAGTGCAAGTTGGTGTTTTTAAAGACATACACAGTGCTTACTCTGTGTACTTGTAAGTTAGCATTGGGATAACAATTCCAGCGAGAAATAAAGTAAGTTTGGTGCAACTTCATGCTGTCATTTAGTCACAATGTCTATATTTGCCAATTCAGAGACAGAATAGTTTGCTCACATGGCGTAAATCACATTGAAGCAAATTTTATATTTTGGCAAGGGTTCCACGATGATGCTACTTTGAAGCTATTATAATGTGTGGCTCAGGGTAAAACAATGAGGTTTCTCACAGGGTATGCGTGGATGTGTGTGAGAAGGATATTTAATGACACTGGAATGCCCGTTTCCAGCTTATTTATTTACTGCTTCTTTTTTTAGAACACCGAACTCGAAGTTGCCGACCAAGGGTTACCAATATCCCTGTTTAGAGTTACTGACGGCAGAATGTTTATTACTCGATAAACTTTATTCGTTCCTCACGTATATATGACCCGACAAATATATTCTCTCATTTCTGGTATGCCTGGCCCAAGACAGAACAAGTTGACCGCCCTAATAGGCTTCACGCCTCAGACTGTTTCAATGGCTTGCAAGCCACGAAGTGCTCTAATCGGCTCCACGCCGAAGACTGTTTCAATGGCTTGCAAGCCACGAAGTGCTCTAATCGGCTCCACGCCGAAGACTGTTTCAATGGCTTGCAAGCCACGAAGTGCTCTAATCGGCTCCACGCCGAAGACTGTTTCAATGGCTTGCAAGCCACGAAGTGCTCTAATCGGCTCCACGCCGAAGACTGTTTCAATGACTTGCAAGCCACGAAGTGCTCTAATCGGCTTCACGCCTCAGACTGTTTCAATGGCTTGCAAGCCACGAAGTGCTCTAATCGGCTCCACGCCGAAGACTGTTGTCCACAGCTGCGTGTGTGGGTGTATATGTAACTTTCACTTTCTGAAGACCCTCTTTTCACACAAAGATCCCTTTGTGGCTGTTTTGTCGCCATTATGAATGATCCAAAGAATACCCTATTCAACAAACTCAAGTGCTACCCTTTAGAAATCTGCTAAGGACACTGTTTCTTACGTTACTTTTGTTCAAACAACTTATTCACCCTCAACTTCTATTCGACTCAACTGCCCTTGCACGTGCTGTAACAAAGAACCTACATTCCTTTGAAATCCGTCATGATTCTTTATACATTGCAATTCTTAATTTCGGTATCAACATGATAGGAGCTGGTTCCACTTTAACGATATGCACATCATAGTTGCGATGTCAGTCTAGTTATAAAATTGATTATACACGCATATCAGACTACTAATACATACTTGCTAGAGTGTATGTCTTTGGCGTTCCGGGTCGTAGGTTCGAGTCCCGCCTCGAATGTGGGTGTTTGTGTGTATTGTTTAAAACCAGAAAAGAGAAGCAGGAAAAAACAATCAATAAAAAATAATGCTTACGCTAGACAGCAATGAAAAGAAAGGGGAAAAAGGTCACGCTGTTTTTATTTCAACAGTTAAAGTGGTTTCTCTCGTAAGTGGACGTTTCCTAGACCTTTCCTTCCGTGTGAGAAGCTGTTATCTGCTGTAGCTATCTTTCTGGATGGTGCATTTCCAATCGTGACCAGAGGCTAATTACTTGCACACGGGAGTGCAGTGAACGGTTTATGTACCTACCACTAACAATAGAAAGCAGCGTATGTGTGCACTAACCCATATTGTCCCGCTATGTGAAGCACGTTTTACTTTCTCTAATATTTCATATGGTTCATTAAAACAGATCTTTTCTAAAGTTTTGTCAAATAAATAAACTACTGTATGTCTGATAATTCTGCGTCTTTCTTCCTTTTCTTTCCTTAGACGACCTTAACTCCCGGACAAATCGCGATAATATACTGTAGGTTCGTTGGTGTATTTAAATAAGTGTATGCCAAGCGGAAGAAGGCAAATTTGTTCTGTAGTTATTTTACTGTAATTATTACAGATTAGTGGTAGTGGCGTAGTTATCTTCCTGTAACATATTATTTGTACACACTTTAACAAAAAATGAACAGACACATCATTTCCACGGCCGATTTACAATGGTGTCACGGAACCCGTCTCTTTAGCTTCGTACAACTGAATCCTCTCATAATTGTAGTAATAATAATAATAATAATAATAATAATAATAATAATAATAATAATAATAATAATAATAATAATAATAATAATAATAATAATAATAATAATAATAATAATAATAATAATAATAATAATAATAATAATAATAATAATAATAATAATAATAATAATAATAATAATAATAATAATAATAATAATAATAATAATAATAATAATAATAATAATAATAATAATAATAATAATAATAATAATAATAATAATAATAATAATAATAATAATAATAATAATAATAATAATAATAATAATAATAATAATAATAATAATAATAATAATAATAATAATAATAATAATAATAATAATAATAATAATAATAATAATAATAATAATAATAATAATAATAATAATAATAATAATAATAATAATAATAATAATAATAATAATAATAATAATAATAATAATAATAATAATAATAATAATAATAATAATAATAATAATAATAATAATAATAATAATAATAATAATAATAATAATAATAATAATAATAATAATAATAATAATAATAATAATAATAATAATAATAATAATAATAATAATAATAATAATAATAATAATAATAATAATAATAATAATAATAATAATAATAATAATAATAATAATAATAATAATAATAATAATAATAATAATACAAGGGGCGTCCAGAAAGTAAGTTCTGTTTCAATTCACATCCGCTGCAGCACTACGATCGCGTTCCGCACATGCGCGGTAGACGCTCTGTATCAAGGAGAAGAAACTTGCGCCATTGTGAGATCGCTGTCAGCCACCTACGCTTTGTTGTACTTGTTTACAATGTCGGTGTTGATTGAAAATCCCGCCGCTTGTGAAATCAGGTCTGTGATTCGTTTTATAACTGCTAGAAAAAAGTCAAACCATTTGAAATTTATCGCCAAATTTGCGATGTTTACGGACAAAATGCGACGAGTGATACAATGGTGAGAAGATGCATCCGACAGTTCAATGAAGGACGTAGTGAAGCGCACGATGAAGAACGAAGTGGGCGTCCATCTTTGGTTACAGAAGAACTGGTTCACGCGATTGATGACAAGATCCAGGAAAACCGCAAGTTTACAATTAGTGCTCTTGCTATGGAATTTCACCAAATATCACGATCACTAGTTAATGAAATTGTTACCGAAAAACTGAAATTTCGTAAACTTTGATCACTTTGGGTGCCAAAGATTCTTACTGAGCAACTCAAAACAAAACGGATGGGTAGTGCTCTTCAGTTTTTGACCCGTTATGATGAAGGCGGCGAAGAATTTCTGACACAGATAGTCACAGGAGATGAAACTTGGGTTTCTTACCACACCCCTGAAAGTAAGCGACAATCAATGGAATGGAGGCACACCTCATCCCCAGCATAGGTTAAGCCGAAACAAATCTTGACACCTCGAAAAATGATGTGCACAGTGTTCTGTGACAGGAAAGGCATCTTATTCATTGATTTCTTACCGTGTGGTCAAACAATGAAAGCAGATGTTTATTGCGAGACTCTTAGGAAATTGCGCCGCGCAATACAGAATAAGCGCCGAGGAATGCTGTCAAAAGGTGATGTGTCTCTTCACGACAACGCACGACCACACACTGCAAATGTGACGAAAAACATCCTACAGAGATTTGGCTGGGACGTGTTTGACCACCCACCGTACAGCCCTGACCTCGCTCCTAGAGACTTACATCTGTTTTTGCATATAAAATCTTTCCTTGTCGGTCAACACAACAATGACGAAGAGCTAAAAGAAAATGTTTCCAACTGGTTGAAGACACAGGCGGCAAACTTGTATGAAGAAGGTATACAAAAACTTGTGCCTCGCTATGACAAATGCCTGCAAAATTTCGGTAGTTATGTAGAAAAGTACTTTTAGAGTTGTAGAATTTTGTGCAATAAATTATTTTTCTGTATCTGTATAAAATTTAATTTTATTACCAATAATAGTAATAATAATAATAATAATAATAATAATAATAATAATAATAATAATAATAATAATAATAATAATAATAATAATAATAATAATAATAATAATAATAATAATAATAATAATAATAATAATAATAATAATAATAATAATAATGATGATGATGATGGTGATGGTGATGGTGATAATGATCGTGATAATGATAATGATAATAATAATAATAACAATAACAATAACAATAATAATAATATTAATAATAATAATAATAATAATAATAATAATAATAATAATAATAATAATAATAATAATAATAATAATAATAATAATAATAATAATAATAATAATAATAATAATAATAATAATGATAATAATAATGATAATAATAATAATAATAATAATGATGATAATGATACTGATAATAATAGTAATAATAATAATAATAATAATAATAATAATAATAATAATAATAATAATAATAATAATAATAATAATAATAATAATAATAATAATAATAATAATAATGATAATGATAATAATAATGATAATAATGATAATGATAATGATAATGATAATGATAATGATAATGATAATGATAATGATAATGATAATGATAATGATAATGATAATGATAATGATAATGATAATGATAATAATAATAATAATAATAATAAGAATAATAATAATAATAATAAGAATAAGAATAATAAGAATAATAAGAATAATAAGAATAAGAATAATAATAATAATAATAATAATAATAATAATAATAATAATAATAATAATAATAATAATAATAATAATAATAATAATAATAATAATAATAATAATAATAATAATAATAATAATAATAATAATAATAATAATAATAATAATAATAATAATAATAATAATAATAATAATAATAATAATAATAATAATAATAATAATAATAATAATAATAATAATAATAATAATAATAATAATAATAATAATAATAATAATAATAATAATAATAATAATAATAATAATAATAATAATAATAATAATAATAATAATAATAATAATAATAATAATAATAATAATAATAATAATAATAATAATAATAATAATAATAATAATAATAATAATAATAATAATAATAATAATAATAATAATAATAATAATAATAATAATAATAATAATAATAATAATAATAATAATAATAATAATAATAATAATAATAATAATAATAATAATAATAATAATAAATAAGAATGTTCACACATTGTGTATGGTTCCATATGTTTCGTGCATATCCGCATAGGGAATTATTCCTTTCTTCTTTCTTCTTTCTGGTGTGAAAAATTGAGTCCCATACTTGACTCATAATTGAGTCTCAGATACTGAACGTGCAGTGATAGCATTGGGCAATAAAAAATAATTGTTGAATGTTTCGAGCACTTCATGAGGCACTTCTTACTCATTGTGGGTTGGGAAAAACAAATATGACAATGAAAAAATTTTAGTAGCTCTAGTTTCTAGGATATACACTAGATGGAAGTATTACATACTAACGGATTGAGAGGAAAGGATACATTTTAATTACATACATGCTAACAACAATGAAAGTGCATTAGTTTTTTTAACAGGTAAGTACATGCTAAGAATACTAAGTTGCTGGAAAAATACTTCGCAGATAGTCGTGTCTGAAGAGAATCATGTGGTGGCCTTTCGACTTCGTCATCTTTTAGTTTGCCTCTTGTGATGGAGTTCCGCAGAATCCCTATACAAAAAGCAACAGTAATCCGCAAGCATTACTTCATTCCAACGGCCCTGATATCTTTGTTCCATAACAGAAATGCCCTAATGGAATCTCTCCCCATGTTCATCACTAACAGCTCCACAACTAGGAGGGGAAAAGTCTAGGTGGGAGTGGAGAAAATGGATCTTAAGGGACATGTTGCATCCAAGGTTACGGTACTTTTGCAGGAGCACTGTCACCAGATGCTTGTAGTTGTCATCTACGGTACTTTGCAGGTGTCCCAAGTCCCCAAAAAATTCTCCCAAATTTAAAATCTTCACTCTAAAAAATGAAATGTCACTTTATCGTCAAAACACGAGCTAATCTATCATTTTTATGGTGAATTTTTGATTCAACAGATGGAAATACATGAATATTCACCATTTTTAGGCCCAAAACATTTTCATTGTTGCCTAGGGTAGTCGAGTGGTTAAAGACAAGTATGTAGAAACTACACTTACAAAAGTTAGAATCCCAGACTTCGTTTTGATTTGTTTTATTATAGAAATGTTAAAAGTGTATTACGCACACTGTAATATAACTTCCAATTACTAAGGTTGACTTGATTTTATGGGATTTATGCTCACACATAAAAACTGAGACACTCTACTCTGTTTTTAAACTAACTGAAATAAATGTTTTATTCCTAACTATAAAATCAAATAAGAATGGAAATAGACTTAGTATTGGGCATGTAAACTCTCTGTTTCTATTACCGCCCTCATTCTACGGAGCATGGATGAGAACAAATGCTAGTGAAATTTTCACGAGAGGATACTTAGCATTATATGCCAGTACCATTCATAACAGATGAATGAGCATGAGTATCTACAAATCAAAATTAACGTAATTCTCTAATAACATTGCATATATTTTGAAAATGATAAGAATGTGTTATTTGCATCTTTTTAAACTGAATGTGTTAAAAATATTAATTATCTTTGGCAAGAAAAACATAGGTCATTGCTATTAAACTAACAATAATAAAGACAAAGATGCCCATCAATTCAGGGTAGAGCAATGAGTTCCGTCAAAGGGTATGCGTGGATATGTATAGGAGTAAGCATGGTTCTAATGACACTGGAATGCAAATTTCAAACTAGTTTAATGACTGTTTCTTTTTATCATCACATCTAACTCGAAGTTGAAGACCAAGGGTTACCAATATATCACTGTTTAGAGTTACCGTATGTTGAATGCTTATTACTCGATAACTTAATTCTTTATTTACGTAGGAACCGACAGATACCTTTTCTCTCATATCTTCGGTCTGCCTTCGCCCAAGACAGAAGCAGATGACCGTTTTAATGGGCTGCCAACCACGGTCTGCCTCTCTGAGGCACTGCAGCTGCGTGCGTGCGTGTGTGTGTGTGTGTGTGTGTGTGTGTGTGTGTGTTTGTGTGTGTGTGTGTGTGTGTGTGTGTGTGTGTGTGTGTGTGTGTGTGTGTGTGTGTGTGTGTGTGTGTGTGTGTGACTTTCGCCTCTGGAAGCCCTGTCTTCATTCACACCAAAATTCCCTTTGTGACTATTTTGTCCATTGTGATTATTAGTCTCTTTCATGCCATTATTAAGGATCCGAACAATGCCTTTTCAAACGGAGTCAAGTGCTTACGCTTTAGAATTCCTGCTAAGAAAACCATCATTCTCCCGCGTCTTTTGTTAAACGATTCAACCACCTGCCTGCACGTGTTGTAACAAAGATACAATATTCCTTTGAAATCCATTACGATTCTTTACTCATTGCTATCCTTTAATTTCGGTATCACTTTACTTTTCCAAGGCGTATATTGTGAACGCAGCGTCAGGGAATGCTTTCGATGTTTTCCGAATCGAACTTTGTTTCTGGCAGCTGGGAAGTTGAGGACCTATAAGTTGTTTAAAAAGTATCCTCAAGAAGATCTAAAAAATTAAAAAAGGACCTAAATATTAGGAAAAGTGAGGTAAAGCTGTTTTACTAAGCCTAGTTGTTGGTATGTTTGCGGTCAGGACTTCCTTCACAAACTGAAACTGCAGTGATATCGATCTACCCACTCTTACTCAATGTCGAGTTATTATCACGATGCTGGTAAAAGTTAACAAAGTATTTAGAGAGGTTTCTCTGCTGGTGCTGATGATTGAGTACTACAGAAAGGGACCTCTCACCTATTAACTGCTGCAGCCAGTATTAGAGTGCATATTAGAAATTAGAATTTAAGCTAGACTCTGTTTAACAAGAAAAATATTACCTAAAGAAGTTAAAATTAAAAAAAAACTGTCTAACGAAATAAAAAATGTTTAAAAATCACATTTAAATAAATAATAGCTAAAAAGGCAAAAAAGGGCAAATAAAATCCTCCATTTACTTGCCTATAGTGACCCATAATTAACACATTGTCACGAGCCCGCTCGTAAGCGAACGCCGAGAGCGAGAAAGAAGCGGGGAGTGAAAGAGACAGATAGCGTCCAAGCCACGCCCAGAGAGAGAAAGAGAGAGAGAGGGCAACAGAGGCAGAAGGAGACAGAGACAGTTTCATGGTGTTCTCGTAACTTCACGAAAGTTCGTGCTTGTCCGTGAAGCTTCGTGAGGTTTCGTATGGCTCCGTCAGGTTTCGAGGAACTTCGCGAAACAGCTGCTCGTATATAAATAAGAGTCTCGGCGGGGAGCCGAGAAAAAAACGTGCAGAGAAGCACTCGAAAGTTGTTACTGGTGCATTGTGGACGTGCAGCAGACAGACGTGAAGGTTTTCGTACGTGTGTGTTACGTCATTCTGCTGATATCAGAGTTGTGCAAGTGTCTTTCTGCTTAAATAAAGAGTATTTTTAATTTCAGTAACCTGGACTTTTAATTCTACGAGCACACAAAGTCACAATAATACGAGGAGTATTCAATAAAGAATAATCGCAATTTTTTTAACGTACCATTACTCATCCTCATAATTTTGAGGGTCCTTCTCAAAATAGTCTCCCCTGAATGTAATGCACTTGTTCCAGCGTTTCTGCCAGTCTTCAAAGACCTGATAGAAACCATTTTTGAGAGATCCTTCAAAATCGCCTCCGCAGCCTTCACCACTGTCTCTGATGATGGATAATGCCTCCCACGAAGGCGTTTCTTCTAGTTATGGAATAGAAAAAAGTCACATGGCGCTAAATCCGGACTATAGGAAGGGTGAGGGATGCACTTCACATTGATTTTTGCAGGATAATCAGTACCAACATTGGCAATATGCGGCCATGCATTATCGTGTTGCAGCATCCAGCCTCCTTCACGGAAATGTGGTCTTTTGCGCCTGATATGGAGTTGCAATGTTTTCAGGACATCCCTGTAGTATTGTCCAGTTAGTGATGTGTGTGTGCAGGTACATCATGCTGATAAACCATTCCATGAATATCAAAGAATGAAATGATCATAACTTTCCCAGCAGAAGCAACCACTTTTGCTTTTTGGGGATTGGTGATGGAGGAGATTTCCAAACTGAGCTTTGCTGTTTGCTCTCAGGATCAAAATGATGTAGCCAAGTTTCATCAGCAGTGATTACGTTTGAAAGAAACTCCGGATCTTCCTCTAACATCAGCTTTAACTTCATGTTACCTCCATTGCAGCGGTAGGCGATACTGAACATGTCTGAACTTGTCTGGTTCTAGCAGGCGGAAACCAGGAGTACCAACAATAAAACTACTACGGCGTGTTTGTTTCACATTAAGCTAACAGAATATATTAAGGTTGAATTTTATTGCGAAAAATAATGACCGTAAAAAATTATGATCATTCTTTATTGAGCAGCCCTCGTAAATTGCGCCTCATCTTCAGACACTAGGGGAAAAAGAAAAGGATGTTTCCTCAATTTCCTAGCCCTAGTTATAAGTAGTGTCTTTTTTCTATAAAATAGTTTACTGGAACTCTCTCACTTGATCATATTAGCAATATATATAAAACCTATCTGAAATTAACAGTATTGCACTATAATCAAACAGTTGCACAGAGGAGGACTGCATATTACCAGAGGCTGCTTGTTTTGCATTGCGTTTACTCACGTATGGCCTGCACTCTCGAAAATAGTGCGATAGGCGACTGTAAGGCTGTTAGTTTAACGAACGGAAGATGGCAGCAGTAAACGCAGTGTATTAAATAATTTCTTCTGCATCAACGCTGATGACAGAATGCATTTACATTTGCACTTAATATGAGCGGTAATTTCAATTTTAAATTTCAGTGGAGTTTGTAAAAGTTTACCGGAACGAGTTCCGATGTGTTCCGGCTGAAAAGACAAAAGCCCTGCTTATGTGAACTGTATGTGTATTCCAATGGTTAGCGTGATAGCTTATAAAAGGCTTCGGTTCGTTTCCTGGTTGGAGGTCAAGTATTCTGAGGGTCTGAAAGTAAGGGACAGAGAGAGAGAGAGAGAGAGAGAGAGAGAGAGAGAGAGAGAGAGAGAGAGAGAGAGAGAGAGAGAGAGAGAGAGAGAGACATTTGCCAGTAATAAACGCTGAAGAAAACTAGCAAAAGCCGCAGGGAGTACAGCCCTGGCGTGATTCGAATCGTGGACCTCCTGAACGGAGCCTCACACGTTACGGCGCAGTCTCTCGCACAGTGGGAGAGAAGAAAGTTTAATATGTTGTATGTGTATGTGCGTTAAAAAGAAATAGTAATACAAAAAGATAATAATTAGCACAAACTGTTAGATAAACAATTAACTTAAGTCCTTTTAGGTGACCTTGGATGTTACAGATGGCATAGCGATAAAAAAAGCATCTCTATCTACTTCTTGTTAATCCATATAAACGTTTGCAGAATTGTTTTTATTACGGAGTAAATCACGTGATAGAAGCTGGTTTTTCTCTACTGCTGTGAACACATTAGTTCCGATGTCTATGGACTATATGTGTGAAGTTGTTGCTATTAGTTGCCAGCATCTGTTTCATGTACATAGCGGAATTTGTGTATCATCAGTCTAAACGTAGAGCACGTCTATATTCAAATCAGGCAATACACGCATACAGCAGCGTCACGTGGTGTGGGCGGGTAGAGAACTGCTGAATGATACAATCAGACATTCCTTTTGGAATGTAAACTTCCGCTGTGCGCTGTGTAAAGCATTTCCCCTGGAAATTTCCTTTCCACATCATAACGCAATCTTAGATAACACGATTGGGATGCACTTTCTGAAGCCTGCTCCTGCATTATTTGTCACAGGGTGTGGCTGAACGGTGTGTACTTGTGTTACATTTGGTTTAATTTTGATGGCGAATGTAACTGAGACAAATACAGCATCAAAAACTAATAAAAATATCGGGAAAATTATTTTAAGCTATTTTTATGACTGTTATTACGCAAAGGGGCCTAAATGCAGTATAGAATATTTTTAAAATGTCTGACACTACAAAAAAATCTATCTGGCATAAATTGTAATGTTTAATGAGCATTAGAATTTTTATAGTGTAAATTTTTGTCTAACTGAAAGGATTTCCAAGTTATGGAACAGTTTACAAAATTGAATGAAATGAAGGTTAAGTGCGCTGATTTTTGTCAGAGTAATCAAGATATGCATTGTGTTTCTCGTAACGATAAATTAGGCGTGTGATATTTTGATGACAATTTTTTAGCCGTTTTTTTGAGAAATAAAAATTTGAGAACATTTTTCAAAGTATAATTAGGAGTTTTATAGTTCACGGTTTTCCTGATGCAACTTAAATAAAAATTTATAATAATCAACATTTTGTTTTTCATTTTTCTTGCCTCCCAGATATACAGGAGGAAATAACTGATGTGCAAAAATCACATTAATAATTGGCAGAAAGATCTAGTGGGCTCAGGTGCCTGTTTCGCGTTCAGAGGGTCGTGAGTTCGATTATTGGCAAAGGTGAGTTACCCGATAAAGCTTCTTACCGGAATTTTATCTTGAAAACATAACTGTTGAGTAAATAGAAGCTCTATGGTCCCATGGCATATATGAGCAATTATTTCATCCATTCCATTCCTTCATTGTCCGATATTGGTGTGGATACCCGTTTAAAGGACGTTATTGTACTCTCCACCAAAAGAACGAGAATCGAAGTATCTCTTGAGGAAAGCGCTGAGCGTGAAAAAATTATTCAAATGCATCATTTCGGTGACAATAATAATTTATTGTGTAAGTCAGCTGTGACTGGGATTATTATTATTATTATTATTATTATTATTATTATTATTATTATTATTATTATTATTATTATTATTATTATTATTATTATTATTATTATTATTATTATTATTATTATTATTATTATTATTATTATTATTATTATTATTATTATTATTATTATTATTATTATTATTATTATTATTATTATTATTATTATTATTATTATTATTATTATTATTATTATTATTATTATTACTATTATTATTACTATTATTATTACTATTATTATTATTACTATTATTATTATTACTATTATTATTACTATTATTATTATTACTATTATTATTATTACTATTATTATTATTATTATTATTATTATTATTATTATTATTATTATTATTATTATTATTATTATTATTATTATTATTATTATTATTATTATTATTATTATTATTATTATTATTATTATTATTATTATTATTATTATTATTATTATTATTATTATTATTATTATTATTATTATTATTATTATTATTATTATTATTATTATTATTATTATTATTATTATTATTATTATTATTATTATTATTATTATTATTATTATTATTATTATTATTATTATTATTATTATTATTATTATTATTATTATTATTATTATTATTATTATTATTATTATTATTATTATTATTATTATTATTATTATTATTATTATTATTATTATTATTATTATTATTATTATTATTATTATTATTATTATTATTATTATTATTATTATTATTATTATTATTATTATTATTATTATTATTATTATTATTATTATTATTATTATTATTATTATTATTATTATTATTATTATTATTATTATTATTATTATTATTATTATTATTATTATTATTATTATTATTATTATTATTATTATTATTATTATTATTATTATTATTATTATTATTATTATTATTATTATTATTATTATTATTATTATTATTATTATTATTATTATTATTATTATTATTATTATTATTATTATTATTATTGGTTTAGACAGGTCTGACTTGACGAGGTTTTACTAAACATTTGCATGGATGAGCAATAAATGAAACGGTTTTGTATAACCATGAAATTGGCAATTAGATCCCATTCAAGTTATTTTCTCTCGATGAATCAAAACCTATACTGAGATTATTGTAAAATGCATTTGGACGTCGAGATAATAAAACTGAAACGAAAGAACATGACACTCAGCTGCAATTATTTACATTTACACCATTTTATTATGTGCTGATTCCATTATACGTGTGTGATACAGTGTCATTTCGTCAGTAACATAAGGTTGTTAGAAAAGCCACCATGTATATTAATGGTTTATATGGTTGTTATCAAATGATAATGATTAGAAAGAATTGGTGAAAATACGTATACTAGAATATATTGAAATATTACGTTTATTGGCAAACGGTAATGTTTGTTATCTTTCAATGAAAAAATGGTAACTTATTCCATTCTTCCACATCACGAATTTCTGAAACGAAATTTAGATGCGTTGGTAAGCTTCTCGTAATCTCTTCCAATAATATGATTATATAATCCAGATCAGTGAAAATGTCAGAGTGTCTTCACCCTAGAACAATCTACGAATAAACAAACGCAGTTCTAGAACTTTCCAGGCCAGGGAGCGACGTTAATCTTCCGTTCCATTAAGTTTTCATTTTACTCGGCTATCCTCTTTATCTCTTCAATTACTGGCAGTGACGTCAGCACTTTACCTGCTCGCTTCAGCGGTCTTCAGTCTGAGGTACACGTACCCCCTAGTGCACGTAGGAGTGCATGCCGCCCTTCATGAACCTCCCCCAGCTACCAAAATAATTCACTTACTTGGCTTGGCTTCATCGTCCTTCCGAGTGGAGGACGTCGGTTCGTTGCCAGAACTGACAAAATCGTCTGTGTTCAAGAATATCGCACATATTCTATCATGTTCTTCATTATAATTTATTTAACAGAAAACACGTAAATCGTGAATTCATAGCTTTCAAAAATAATTAAAACTTAGTTCACAGAGACAGCGGTTAACGTGAATAGATGGAAGTGTATGTATAAAGTTTATTTTTAGTTAGTTCATTTAGATTACTCTGTGAAATTTGAAAATTTCCGTATTTTTAATACGGAATATTTCTTTATGAGCATTTAGTTAGGTGTATTAATGCATACATTGAGTAAAAAAATATTTGGTTTTATTTATATTTTATTAGGTTTTAATAATTGTATTAAAGTTTAATATTATACATAAAAAGGGAAAATAAATTAATCTCTTATGAGCTGGTGTAAAGAATTAATTATTTTTTCTTTTATAATTGATATTTTTGGTTGCATAATATTGGTAAGATATGCTATGTAATGTTTTTGTTAAGTTTTGTTAAGCATCATTAAAAAATAAAATTAACTCATCAACTACTAAGAGTTACTGAAAGCATCATAAAAGGATTTGAAAAGAAACAGTATATCCCTGCCATTTTTCTAGATATAGCTCAAGCCTTCGATACTGTATGGCACAGTGGTTTACTGGTAAAACTACATAGAATTAGACTCCCAGATTATCTGATCAGAATAATTGAAAGTTTTATCTTACAGCGCCAAATTTTAGTACGAATAGACACTTACAAATCCGATCTTCGACCAATAGCACCAGGAGTTCCACAAGGATCAATTCTGGCACCACTATTATTCAATATATTCATGCACCACCTTCCAAATACAAATCCCATATCTACAGCTATGTATGCCGATGACACCGTTATTTTCTATTCGCATCCAGACTTAAGTACTGCAATCAACAGGTTACAAATATCATTAAATATGTTGTCTAAGTGGTTCAAAATGTGGCGAGTAGTATTAAATATTAATAAAACGGAAACGAAAATATTCTCCTTAAGATCTTATCAAAATCCAGCCCCACTGGGTCTGCAGGGAAAACAACTGACATTGAAGCCTCCAGAAACACCAGTCAAATATTTAGGCGTAATGCTTGACACTAAATTAACCTGGAATTCTCATATATCTTACATTTACACAATAGCCATTTCTAGAATTTAAAAGCTGTATCCATTGCTACAGAGGAAATCACAGCTTGGTCTAGAGTGTTCAATATTGATCTACAAGTCTCTTATACGCCCCATAATTTCTTACGCTGCTCCTGTATGGGATGCAGCCAGTTAAACCCACATTCCTCGACTTCAGGTTATACAAAACAAATTTCTCCGCAGTATTACAAAGATCCCATAGTTCATTAGAAATGATCAACTCCATCAGGAACTTGGTATTCTTCCCATACATCTGTACTTCAAATTGATATCAAAGACATTCTTCGTTAGATTATCCGAAGTACCAGGTGCTGTAACCTATGACATTGGAAGACGAAACTTCGAAAGGACCAGATTGAAAAGAAAACTGCCTCAAGTTATCCTATTCACTTATTCAGAAGATAGCAACTTTTCTCACTAATTCAAAGTATATCCTTTATTTTTCTCATAACACCACTGATCATAATCTAGCCTCGCATATCTAACCTCACTTTTCAAATGTTATCCATCTTATTTAGTGTTATTGTATGTGTTAGTTATCCTGTTATATACTTTGTCTTTTATTGTCTTTCATTTAAATGTGTTCTTAATTGATTTCAGTTTATATTATACATTTATCACGTATTGCATATGTTAGAGCACAGTAATTCCTCAGATGTTAATTTGTATGCAATACTTATGTAATTTATCAATGGCTTGTATAGCAATACTGCTGGTCAGCCAAATAATAAATTAAAAAAATAATAATAAAATTAAAAAAGTAGTTATGTTTTGCTGGTTACCAGTACAATTTGGGACCGCCGGTCCCTGTCGGTGAATTTTTAGGGGTGTATTTTGTGTTTTGTTTTTTGTTTTATCAATAGCTGGATACCAGTTTTTTTTTTTTTTTTTTTTTTTTTTTTTTTTTTTTTTTTTTTTTTTTTTTTACTGGATACCAGTAATAAATTATGTCGTGTTAATATTTTTGTTCATTGTTAAATTTATTTAAATATTTATTTAAAGTTGTATGTATTAACAGTGGGATAGGGGTGAATATAAAAAGAAAGAAAGTTTAAATATGTTTTATGTTTAAAAAAAATTGTATTTGTTGTAGTGTATTATTATTATTATTATTTTATTTTGGTGTTATTTTTAGTAGGAGTAGTTGAAATATCTGTAAAAATGTTTGTATAAATTATATAAAAGTATATAAATATAAAAATTTGGAATATTTATACCCAGGCTTGAGAAATTAGGTGTCAGGATATGGTATTGCAGATTTTTACTTATTTTATTTATTTCTTAAGCAAATATTTTAATTTTTTGTCAAATTTATGCACATATTTTCCATAACAAACACTGCATTTCCAGATCAATTCATTGCGTATTTTCACAGAAAGAGGAAACGAAATTCTGCTTTTGTTTTGGCCTGCAGGAAAATGCCTTTGCGATGCAGTTTCCACGATTTGTGGAAGAGAGAAGACAGACAGAGAGAAAAAACTTTGGGCTTCAATCTTGCTTCTTAAAAAAAAAACTTATGACACGATTTGTAAATAAAGTGTGAAATACATTAGGAAAATGTCGAACTATAAAAGTCTTGTTTTGTTTTCATCTGTGGATTAATGAAAAAAAGTGGTCCATCGACTTCGTTGTTGTCTTTTTTTTTTTTTTTTTTAATTTACGTCCTCCAACGTTAAGTCATAACGGACGATGAATGGAATGGGTGAAATAATGTTCAAATGAGTCCGAGGTCCATAGAGCTTAGAGTTACCAACATTCGTCTTTCAGGATAAGGGAAAACCCCGGAAAACCTTATCCAGGTAACTCAACCTAACCGAGATTCGAACTCGAGACATCTTGAACGTGAGGCAGACACGCTACCACCACGCTACCGAGGCGGGCGACTTCGTTGTTCATGAGATGAGATGTAATAAAGTAGAGTTATCGGAAGGTGTAATTTTATTTAACGTAATAAACTGTTACGCGCCTTTAGGTAATAAATTAATTCTAATACATTTTCAATAAGATATGTAATTGCAAATATAATTTTATCTAAATAAAACACATTAAATTGAAGCAAAAAGTCTAACAAATGAAATTACTTAATGGAGCAGAAGGTGAATTTAGGCTATAAAATTATGTGTCACATTAAACACGTTTGTTTGTGTCCATTATTGTTTGTATTTATACAACTTCTGCAAATTATGTTCATGAAATCTTACTTTTCTATCTACTTATGATAACCGGGATAAATATTTATATAAATAGTTTAATTGCACATTTCTTTGTAGGTAGAAGGGGGATAAAGGAAACAAATCAAGTCAGATACTTAAAAGAGGGTCACTATATGAAATTGCATATTCTTTCCTTGGCAGCACGAAAAATAATAATAACAGACATCCAGAAAATAGCTGATGCTATAAGAAAATTATTAAAAATAAATTATATTTTACAAACTTCTACATAATTATTTTACTGGGAGATTTGTGTCTATGTCCTAAGGCTCAGTAGTTGTACAAATTCCTTCTGAATGAAGAGGACTTGATAGGTTATACCTAAAAACTAAATACATAAACTTTATGTCATGTAAATATCTTTATAGTACGTAACTTATTATTTTAATCATAACGTTCCAACTATTTTTGAGAAAATAAGACATATCACATTTTTCCATTTATCTAAAGGTTAGTGAGAGGTAATACACACACACACACACACACACACACACACACACACACACACACACACACACACACACACACACACACTTATATGAGTGTGTATCAGAGAGATTAGAATTAGGATCCCACTACGGAGGGGATTTGGTACATAGGCCAACATCTGAGCCCATTGTGCCTATGACCCCAAGTGGGGCACCCCCGGGAGGAAGAATGAGGTTAGAGGAGACAGAGGGTGGCCGACCCAAGGAGCCACGACAGTGCAGAGGAAAGGGTCCCTACAATTTACTTAGAGACTTCCCCCCACAGGCCAGGACAACCGACAGTTTGTTTGAGTCCAGAGGTTCTACTCCCATTAGTCTTGAACCCGTAGGAACAAGACCCGGGCCTCTTTAAACCAGGGAGTTATCCGAGCTGTCCCAAAGGGCGCTCGGCGTCCTCCGTGGGGCTTTCCGTAGGGCAAGACCTGGGTAACAAACAAGCCCCCAATCTGGTCCTAGACGGGATGGAAGTGGATACGCCACTTACGCGCGCCAGCACCAAAGGTGAAGGCTACCGATATGACCTCGGTGGGGTCACCTGGCGATCTAGCACACCATCTACTAGCTTTGAAGGCTAGTACCCGGGAGAATTAATGGCTTCCCTCATCCCCGTCCTTAGACGTACCCGATTCCCACGGGTATCGGAAACCACTGCCCCATCGAGACCAACCCAATCCGAACAACTCCCAGAGGGAGGGGCTCGAATGTTCTGCCCGAGGTTCCTCTAGTAACGTCAGAGGTACCACGAGTGCTAAGGGTCCGCAGCGCCTACACCACGGCAGCTGGAGGGGACGGATTCCCTCCCCTACGGGAATGAGTGAGAGTACAAAAGTATGCCTAAATATGTCTATAAACAAACAAAACTAAACGAGAGAATAGTACTGTCAGTGAGCAGTTTTTTCCAAATGCCAAAGCCGTCGATATGACCTTATGTCATATATGATATACGAGGGCTGTTCAATAAAGAATTATCATAATTTTTTTACGGTCATGATGTTTCGCATTAAAATTCAATCTTATTATATCCTAGCTTAATGTGAAACAAACACACCGTAGTAGTTCCATTGTTGGTACTCCTGGTTCCCGCCCGTGAGAACGAGGCAAGTTCAGACATGTTCAGTATCGCCTACCGCTGCAATGGAGGTAACACGCGAGGAACAATATGCGGCTTTAAAATTCTGCTTTCGTTTCAACAAATCTTCAGTTGAAGGCTATACAATGTTGCAGAAGGCCTATGGAGAGTCTTCTTCCCTACAGCACAGCTCGAAGGTGGTTTAAAATGTTTAAAGAGGGGAGACAATCAATTTCAAAAGAAGGTGGACACGGTGCTCCAATTACTGCTCTTACGGAAGAAAACATCAACACTGCTGCTGCCATTGTGAGAGAGCATCGACGAATTACCTCAAGATCACTTTCTGAAATACTGAACATTTCATTGGGTGCCACCCACACGTTGGTGACAGAAACATTACACATGAGACGTGTTTGTGCGCGATGGGTTCCAAGACTAATGATTACCGACAAAAGGACATTAGCATGCAGGTCTGCATGCAGTTAAAGTTGATGTTAGAGGAAGATTCGGAGTTTCTTTCAAACTTAATCACTGCTGACGAAACTTGGCTGCAATATTTTGATCCTGAGAGCAAACAGCAAAGCTTAGTGTGGAAATCTCCTTCATCACCAACCCCCCCCCCAAAAAAAGTAGTTGCTTCTGCTGGGAGAGTTTTGGTCATCTCATTCATTGATATATGAAATGGTTTATCAGCATGTTGTACCTGCACACACAGCACCGACAATACTACAGGGATGTCCTGGAAACATTGCAAGTCCATATCAGGCGCTAAAGACCACATTTCCGTGAAGCAGGCTGGATGCTGCACCACGACAATGCGCGGCCGCATATTGCCAATGTTGTTGCTGAATATCTTGCAAAAATCGACGTGAGGTGCATCCCTCACCCTCCCTATAGTCCGGATTGGGCCCCATGTGACTTTGTTTTTATTCCCTAACTTGAAGAAGCGCCTTCGTGGGAAGCATTATCCATCATCAGAAGCAGTGGTGAAGGCTGCGGAGGCGATTTTGAAGGATCTCTCCAAAATGGTTTCCAGCATGTCTTTGAAGACTGGCAGAAACGCTGGGACAAGTGCATCGTATTCAGGGGAGACTATTTTGAGAAGGAGATGAGTAAAGGTACGTTGTCAAAAAAAATTGTGACATTCTTTATTGAACAGCCCTCGTATTAATGGAAAAACAAACAAAAGCAGAAAAAGTTGGTTTTACAATCCCATAGGAAAGTTAAATATACAAAATACAACGTTAAATAGTAAGCAATAGCAAAGGAAGATTTTCAAGGAGTGTCAAGAAAACATTACATCAGTTTGTGAAATTATGGTGCACGATAATAATTTCTTCAAGATCAGTAAACTTAATTTTAATCATCTTTAAAATGTAGCAGCAGTTTATTACAATGTAAATATAACCCTGGGTAGCAAATGCGGAATCAAATATGTTTACAAGGTTGAACTCCATTGAGAAAAACCCAAGAAGGGTAAAGGTTAATGAAGTATTGTTCTTTACAATCAAAGAAGGCAATGAAGTAATAGAGCATGTCTTTATTTAATCAGTGTAATACGGTTGCCAAGAGGACTGACATCACCACGTACTAAAAAAGGAGCGGCAGAGCACAGCCACGGCCCAGCGGACCATACACTCAAAGAAATTACAGTTCCTCTTTGATTAGTTCTGTTTCGATCCCTTGCGGCATGACCAAGGTTAACACTCAGTCTCTCTGGCTCCCTTCCAGTGGGTTTCAGCTGGTATTGACGTTCATCTACCGAAGGGACACCTGTCCTTTTTACTTTCTAAACCTAGTCTCCCTCGACTGAGAGATGTCATAATCAAAACAAACACATTAGAAATGAACACATCGCTTTCGTTTTTATCAACTCGCTTTCTTGTTTGTTTATGTTTGTGTGTAGAAATTTTGCAATGATTTTACACGAACTTCCCGATGAGCTTGAATCTTGAAACTACAAACATAGCTTATAATCAAGCAAGAAAGTAAGTTAATATATAATACAATAATGTAATAAATAGCTAAATATAAACGTAATATAAAATCAACTTACACACACACACACACACACACACACACACACACACACACACACACACACACACACACACACACACACACACACACACATTTAACAGTTTGCAACAGGTTTCAGATTGAAGAATAAGTGAGTAATTGGGCTAAAGATAAAAAGGAATAATAATAATTAAAGTCCGGAGGGATGTGTGCTCACATCGGTACAAGTTAGCTGGACATAGCACGAATGCTGTCAGGTGTACAGCACGGCCATCAAATGTGCAAACGTCGAAAACAACGTAAAGTATTACTCGACAGAGCGTTGAGGCGTATCAGGTGACCAACGCTGTGATCGTCTCTTATCGGGTCTTATCTGGTCGATTAGCAGAGTGAAATAAAGTAAGTTGACGTACACTAAGCTACGAAACACAAATAGAGCGATGTGAAGCTGAGTGTGTCTATATGATATGTTTTCTCGCACTTGTCGATGTGACACATAGCTGTCCAGAAGACATGATTATATCTGAACAGAGTATACATACACTGGACTCACCATGTATGTGCGATAAGTTGAGGTAAACATCTCTGTATTGCGAATTTCTGTCGATACGCTTTCTCGCTTTGCCGAGCAGTAGTGTAGTATTGCCTGTCGAATGTACGCAGACGCAAGGTCAAGGAGTAGTACAGCACGACTGTTTTGCTTTCTGTGGCAGTGTGACGGTTTTCATGGTCAGGCTATAGCACCTTGCAGTTGTTTACATACCTATGGAAAAATGCACATGTCTTCGGCCTTTACATGATAAGTTAGTTAGTTAGTTACTAACACTCCCCACATGGCAACCTTGGCCTTCGGGGTAACCTCACCCCACCAAGTGATGACCGGACCCATTTCTCAGGTGGAGGCACCCAGAGGGCGGTGTCCATTACCTCCGATGATAGGGTGATAGTGAAGATGGCGGTGAGGTGAGAGGACCTACAGTTTTTACCGTGGACTCCGAACCACGTTGGGCATAGGGGATACTTCACGTGTGCTAGACAGAGGTGAAGGCGTGGATAGGGCCGACTTAAAATCGCCAACCCCAGAGCCGGGAATCGAACTCGGGACCCTTAGAACGGGAGCCGCGAACGAAACCACCGCGCTACCCCGGCGCCCCCTTTACATGATAATGATGATGATATAATAATAATAATAATAATAATAATAATAATAATAATAATAATAATAATAATAATAATAATAATAATAATAATAATAATAATAATAATAATAATAATAATAATAATAATAATAATAATAATAATAATAATAATAATAATAATAATAATAATAATAATAATAATAATAATAATAATAATAATAATAATAATAATAATAATAATAATAATAATAATAATAATAATAATAATAGTAATAATAATAATAATTAATAAATAATAATAATAATAATTAATAAATAATAATAATAATAATAATAATAATAATAATAATAATAATAATAATAATAATAATAATAATAATAATAATAATAATAATAATAATAATAATCATAATCATAATCATAATCATAATCATAATCATAATCATAATCATAATAATAATAATAATAATAATAATAATAATAATAATAATAATAATAATAATAATAATAATAATAATAATAATAATAATAATAATAATAATAATAATAATAATAATAATAATAATAATAATAATAATAATAATAATAATAATAATAATAATAATAATAATAATAATAATAATAATAATAATAATAATAATAATAATAATAATAATAATAATAATAATAATAATAATAATAATAATAATAATAATAATAATAATAATAATAATAATAATAATAATAATAATAATAATAATAATAATAATAATAATAATAATAATAATAATAATAATAATAATAATAATAATAATAATAATAATAATAATAATAATAATAATAATAATAATAATAATAATAATAATAATAATAATAATAATAATAATAATAATAATAATAATAATAATAAATGAAGGAACAAGAAACAAAACATAAAAAGAATAAACATTTATTTTGGTTACTTCTTTGTTTTATTGCTCATCCCGATATGACCGAGCGCGATGGTTCAGGCAGATTCATCTGGTTCGATTCCCGACCTATCTGACCCATGGGCTTTTTCCGGAGTTTTCCCAGGTTTCCAGGTGAATGCTAGGTAGGCTAATTATGTCCCTCCATTTCATCTCTATTATCATTTCACATCTTTTCTCATCTGGTGGTTTCTTTCAGGGTAAAAGTGTCGGCGGATGTCTCGAAATTGCATGACATTCTCTTGGTAAAACTTCCTCCTCCATTACGACGGTCTCAGAATCCGGTCTGATGGGCCGTTTCAGGACCATAATAGGGTGGGATGTCGGTTGTACTGCGCTACCGGGGAGTTTCCTGTGGTCAATAGTAGAGACCCTGCCCTCAGCACTGCCGTGGCTCCTTGGGAGACCACCCTATGTCTCCTTTCGCCTCATTCTTCCTCCCGGGGATTCTCCATTTGGTACAACAGACCAAGTTTGGTCCTCCATGTCGAATCCCCTCCGTAGCGTAGTCCAGTCCAGTCCAGTCCAGTACAGACTGATATATTATTCCCTTTTTAGGTGAAAAGAAGCTGAAGTAAACCTGAAATTTGCCATATGTCTGTCATAGTCTCAGCAAAATGTTTAAAATTAATATAAAACTTTACACATGTGACACCAAAAAGCAGAAATTAAATATTTAAATAAATATTTCTTAATATAATACGTTTCTAAAACAAAATAAAACTGTGTTATAAAATTAACCCCCTGGCCTCATTGTATCTATGCTGAAAATTTGTGATTATAAATTTTTATTAACCATAACATATATTTAAGATTTAAAGCGAAAAACGCTGGGCATATGCGGGTAATAGTAAGAGGTATAGGGAGTAGCTGTCGTTGAGAAAACTCACACAGAAATTTATATCCATGGTTCATCCGTAATCAGCAGCTCCATCACGAACTAGGACTGTTACCTCTTCACGACTACATTCGCAGGATCGGCCGTCGTTTCTTTTCCACGCTGTAAGAAGTTCCAGGAGCTGTGTATTATAGCATCAGCGTCCGCACGCGCCAGCCCTCACGCTTGAAGAGCAGACTACCACAGGACCTGCTTCTAAGTGATTCATCTGATTCGAGTGATTCTAGTGCTTGATATATACACTCCTGGAAATTGAAATAAGAACACCATGAATTCATTGTCCCAGGAAGGGGACACTTTATTGACACATTCCTGGGGTCAGATACATCACATGATCACACTGACAGAACCATAGGCACATAGACACAGACAACAGAGCATGCACAATGTCGGCACTAGTACCGTGTATATCCACCTTTTGCAGCAATGCAGGCTGCTGTTCTCCCATGGAGACGATCGTAGAGATGCTGGATATAGTTCTGTGGAACGGCTTGCCATGCCATTTCCAGCTGGCGCCTCAGTTAGACCAGCGTTCATGCTGGACTTGTAGACCGCGTGAGACGACGTTTCATCCAGTCCCAAACTTGCTCAATGGGGGACAGATCCGGAGATCTTGCTGGCCAGGGTAGTTGACTTACACGTTCTAGAGCACGTTGGGTGGCACGGGATACATGCGGACGTGCATTGTCCTGTTGGAACAGCAAGTTCCCTTGCCGGTCTAGGAATGGTAGAACGATGGGTTCGATGACGGTTTGGATGTACCGTGCACTATTGAGTGTTCACTCGACGATCATCAGAGGTCTACGGCCAGTGTAGGAGATCGCTCCCCACACCATGATGCCGGGTGTTGGCCCTGTGTGCCTCGGTCGTATGCAGTCCTGATTGTGGCGCTCACCTGCACGGCGCCAAACACGCATACGACCATCATTGGCACCAAGGCAGAAGCGACTCTCATCGCTGAAGACGACACGTCTCCATTCGTCCCTCCATTCACGCCTGTCGCGACACCACTGGATGATGGCTGCACGATGTTGGGGCGCGAGCGGAAGACAGCCTAACGGTGCGTGGGACCGTAGCTCAGCTTCATGGAGACGGTTGCGAATGGTCCTCGCCGATACCCCAGGAGCAACAGTGTCCCTAATTTGCTGGGAAGTGGCGGTGTGGTCCCCTACGGCTCTGCGTAGGATCCGACGGTCTTGGCGTGCATCCGTGCGTCGCTGCGGTCCAGTCCCACGTCGACAGGGCACGTGCACCTTCCGCTGACCACTGGCGACAACATCGATGTACTGTGGAGACCTCACGCCCCACGTGTTGAGCAATTCGGCGGTACGTCCACCCGGCCTCCCGCATGCCCACTATACGCCCTCGCTCAAAGTCCGTCAAATGCACATACGGTTCACGTCCACGCTGTCGCGGCATGCTACCAGTGTTAAAGGCTGCGATGGAGCTCCGTATGTCACGGAAAACTGGCTGACACTGACGTCAGCGGTGCCCAAATGCTGCGCAGCTAGCGCCATTCGACGGTCAACACCGCGGTTCCTGGTGTGTCCGCTGTGCCGTGCTTGTGATCATTGCTTGTACAGCCCTCTCGCAGTTTCCGGAGCAGGTATGGTAGGTGTGACATACCGGCGTCAATGTGTTCTTATTTCCATTTCCAGGAGTGTATCTTAAATCTCCAATATTGACATAATTTCTCAGAGAGTATTATTGGAGTTCTAACTTAATGTAGTTAGGGGGCGGCCTGTTAGCCTACCCCTAAGTGTTATTGTTCTTATTATACTGTTACCTTCTTTTCACTCTGATCTGTAAAGCATTGTACTGCTGATCGATCAATAAAAAAATTATAATTAAAATTATATCATTTGTATTGCAACAAAATTGTTAATGATTTAGTTGAACTGTGACCTATTTTATGTGCTCCACTATATCGTTTTAAACTTTACAAGTATGTTCAAAACTATTACAAATGTATAATCACAAATTTTCAAGGCACACTGTGCAGGATTATTAATCTGTAATATAAAGCACGGTTTCTGTAGTTGGCAAGGCAAATGCTAGGGGGGTTTCTCTTGTAGCACCAATTTCTATTCCATCATTTCGTATCATTTCCCTTTCGGGTTTTAGGCAGGCTCAAGGACAGATGGCGTAAATGCTTGCTCTTTGGAAAGTTTTTCTAGTACCTGTTATATGGCAACCTTCTCTGAGTCCCCTCTAGGGGAATCGAATTCACTCTGATTACTTCATAGGGAAGCCTAGCTCAGTGCCCGCCAGTGTGACCAATCATCTTATTTGGAATCGTTAGGAATCTCTGCGCGTCTCATACGGCTAACCTGCATGGTTCCTATGCTCCTGCGGTTGTTTCAGCTCATCCGTTCCTCCTGAGAGTGCCTAGCACTAAACATAACACACTGAGTCGAGCTGCGAGTGTCCCTTCGGCTACCTAGTCATAGGTCATAGGTTAAGTACCAGATACGTTGTAAAGAAACAAAAATTACACGATTACAAATACAAAAATTAGTTCTTCAGGTTTCTGTACACAGATCAGCGGTAAGTAACGTAAGTTTAATTCGGTAATACAGAACTAATAACGTTTAAACATCCTAAATCTGGACCATGAATGAAACTGGGTGAAATGATGCTGAAAGAAGTTCAGCGTCCATAGAGCTTAGAAATGTAAAATGAAATGAAATGTGTAGTGTTTAACGCCCGATTTTACAACATACGGCACCGCAGGCGGTGACACTGATGATACATGAGATGAAGATGGAGCACCTGGTGGAATGAGATGGCGGGGGAAACCGGAGATCCCGGAGAAAACCCGCCCCAGCGCCGTGTTGTCCACCACTAATATCACTTTGCGGTCGCCTGGGATCGAACCCGGGCCGCCTTGGTGAGAGCCAAGCGGTCTAACCACTGAGCCACGGCACGGCCATTGAGCTTAAAGTTACCCCATTCAACTTTCAGTATAATAGAAACCCCAGGAAAAAATTCTTATTCAAATAACTCATCCTGGCCAAGATTGGGATCTCGGACACGCTACCCTCCACACCATAGAGGCGGATATCCACTGTTGTAACTACAAATACTACAAGTTTCCTGTACAAAAATGCAGACGAGAGGGCTTGATACAGGATATTTAAACAGAAACTGCAGCAAATATCGTGTACACTTTTAGGCTATAACGTTCGCAAGTTATTTAAGAAACTGTTTCAAATTTGATACAATTCGTACATTATTTCCTGTATCAGATATCAAACTAAAGCAAAGGCACCTGTACAGAGATTTATGTTTTCAACTTCTCTACTGCTAAATGAAGTTTCCCCAAATCTTTCGAATTTTTCTTTTCTCTTTGTATAGATATGTGAAGAAAAACCTGATTCAAAATTTTAAACCAACACAGCACTCTTTTCCATTGTTTCACTATTCCTCGTTGTATTGGCACAAGAAGTTTTCAGTTTCAATGTTTTTTTTTCTATAATTGCCAAAACAATTGCAATTGAGAATGAAACTTGTCAAAGAAACACTCGCCTAAGTCCAGTGCGCGGTTGACGGTCATCGAACTCACCACCTCCCGTTACCGCAGTGCCACCTCACTCGGTATACACCTATATTACGTATAGGTGACAACTGCTATACCGATTTTCATTGATGTAGTATTCTCTAGGACGTCTATCCCATCAAAGGTAGCATTGTTTATATTTTAATTGTTAGTAATGATTAATTTCTGTATTTTCATTAAAATCGCCTTGTGGAACATTTAGCTATACAATTTTCTATTAGCTCATGCACAAGAGACACTTTTGTAAGTGTTTACTGGAACCCCAACAGATGGCGTGGTGTGTTTGGTGAAGGTCTATATTTAGATAAACTGTTGATATAATTTCATTTTACATAAAGTACTTCTTTGGCTAATATCTTCCAGTAGATAATCCAAGGTACAACTCAAATCTATTTGAGTTTTATTTATAATTAATAAACGCTGTTTAGTATTATGTGATGTGGCAGGTGTTTCTAGTGTACTCTTTGACAACTTTCATTTCTAAAGACTTTAGGATACACATGTTTTGATAATTAGAAATAGCTTTTACTAGAAAAAATTATTAAACTGCAAAGTGATTATGCAAAGCACGAATGATTAGTGAACCAATGTGAAGAAAGAGTGCTGTGTTGTATGTAAACTTTTGAATCGAGGCTTCTCTTCATTTACCAGTGCAAGGAGGAATGAAAACTTCGAAAAAGTTGAGGAAACTTCAGTACTGAAGAATTTCAAAACGAAAGTAAAAACCAGTGTGCAACATTTTCATTAAAAACGCATACGTATGGCGCAGAGTGATTTGCAGGTTATACGGGTGTTCTGAAAAGTTTCCGACCTCAACATGAAGATGGCAGCACTCGTAAATAAAAGCTAGTGAGTTTCGTTGTTCATCTGTTGACAGTTACTCACCAAAGTTTCAGCCATTTTGGATGCTCAGTTGTTATGTAACAGTCGTTTAAGTGAGTTGATGTGAGTGTTTTTATAAAAATTGACAAAATTGAGTATCGAGCTGTCATTAAATATTTATTTTTGAAACCAATAAGCCTGCGAAAATCAAAGACGAGTAGGATTCTGTATATGGGCACTCTGCACCATCGTTTACCAGAGAGAAATTTTGGGAAGCTGAATTCAAACATGGCCGTAAGAGTTTGGGAGACGATAAACGTTCGGGACGTCCAAAAACTGCAACTACCGACGAAAACTTCACCAAAGTTCACCAAATAGTGCTAGACGACCGCCGAATTAAAGTGAGAGATAACAGAGGCTATAAACATGTCAAAAATAACGTCTTTGTCACATATTAAATCAACATTTAAACATGAGAAAGGTGTCCGCGAGTTGGTTGCCGGGTTTGCTCACGTTAGACCAAAACGTGTTCGAATGAACATTTCCAACGCTCTGTTGGCGCAGTTTAGGCGCAATAAATCAAAGTTTTGGTGCCGATTAATTGCTGTAGATTAGACTTGGATACACCATTACACACCCGAAACAAAAATACAATCGGCTGGCCCCCAGTAGCTCAGTCCGTAGAGCACCTGCCTGCCGTGCTAGGGGTCACAGGTTTGATTCCCGGCGGCGGAGGTGGTGATTTTTCTCCGACCAAGATAATTCATCTTCCCCAGAGTCTGGAAGTATGAATGAGAGTGTAAATGTGTAAGTGAACTAATGATTAAAACTCAACGAATACGAGATAACACCTTCGATATTGTCACCCGAACGTCGGAACTCCCTATAGAACTGGCCAGCAGGAGGGTCAGACGTGAAGTATTCAGCGCCACACCCACCTATTAATCTCAGTCACTAACTGAGGGGATGATTAGGGAAGTGTCACTTGTCGCTGGCCGCCTCTTCCCTCTTCCCCTGCCGTCTGGAACCTTCGCGGTGATTCACTGAAGCCAGAGACTTCTAGAAAACAGTGATTTTCCTATAAAAAGGGCTGCAATGAGTGAGGACAGTTAGTTCTTGGTAAGCAGCTGTGAGGAGTGCCCAGCGAGGGGACGGACTGCGTACGTGCGTCGGAGGAGTTTACGTAATTGCGAGTGCAAGTGGAACTGCAACGGACGAACTGGTGAATCGTAATTGTGTGCATTACGTAATTCTGTGTAATTGGCAAGTGTTCAACTGTAAGTCGGTGGAAATAAAGAACATTTTTGAGTGGTGCAATTGGACTTTTCATTTCACGAACCCATAAAGTCACAATATGTTCCAAAGAAGAACGGCCGCCGATATGACCATTGCAGTTAAAGGTCATGGAACATATGGAACAAAGAAAATAAAATACAGTCCAAACACTGGACTACAAAAGGGGAACCGACTCCAAAAAAGCAAGAACTTTTTTTCGTCTGGAAAAGTGATGGCGACTGTTTTTCTTTTGGGGGGGATAGTCATGAAGTTATTTTAATCGATTATCTTCAAAAAGGAAAAACCATTACAGGAGCATACTACGCATCATTACTTGACAAGCTGAAGACAGAACTTGCGAAAAAACGGCCATATTTGCAGAAAAAAGAAAACCTTGTTTACCAAGACTACGCACCGTCTCACACCTCGGCGGTTGCAATGGCGAACATCCACGAATTACGGTTTGAACTGCTTGACCATCCACCTTTCTTACCAGATCTAGCACCAAGCGACTTGTTTTTGTTACCTCATTTGAAAATTGAGCTCGGAGGAGAGAGATTTTCGTCAGATGAAGAGGCAATCGATCACCTTCCGGAACAATTGTTTTGCAGAGAAAAACGCGAGTACCATTTGGACAGGTTAAAGAGATGGGAGCATCGCTGGGAGAAGTGTGTAGAGTTACAAGGAGATTATGTTGAAAAATAAAAAATAAAGTTCTGAAAAAAGTCTTGTACGAAACTTTTCAGACCACCTGTGTAAAAGTAGAGCCAAGTTACGGTCATTCTACTCTTCTAAATATTATGCTTCCATACCAAAATTATCACCACATGCCACTGTTCCATCAAGCTTATATTCATCCTTTATATAGTCAACCGTTCATGGGATTAGTTTCATGCACACAGAAGAATAAATTGAGCTTAATCAGTGCTTCAAAGGTATCCCAACATTGCCATTACACGATAAGTCATTAATAGTGAGTATTGCTCTCTATTCTAAGTCAGGAATTGATCTCCGATAACACAATAATGTAGTATACAGTTATTAGGAATGCTGTCGTGCTCTTTAATATTGATGGTGTAATTAGCAACTTGCAGTAAATTGCAACTCTTCATGTTTGGTAAGAACTGCGGAGTCTTCGCTCTATAATTAGATGCTTCATTCCTTACAAAGTCAAGCTATGCTCTTTTGTCATGCGTGCAAGTAATGAGGCGCCTTGCTTTTGTTTCTCAAGGCTGACTAGTACATAACATGCCAACGCACCGAGTAGCTTTACTATTTTAGTCCTTCCTACATGTAAAGTTCTGAGAACAATGAGGTAGGCAGGACCACAAATCCAGTGTGACTGGAGCAACCTCGACAAAGAGTGGCAAGATATACGACTAGACTACTCTGTAAAACAAATGTGATGTCAATTACACAACTTCCTCCACTGATGTCCATTTAATTTCCTAGTTTTTCACAAATAATTTATACGACCTATTATGTTATGCTACTTCCTAACTTACCAGATTTGTTTTATAGATTCTTTTTATTTATCTACAGTAAGTAGGGGAATCATTGTATCCCATTTCAAAATTCGACGTCGAGATTTTATTGTAAATATTTTGTGATTTGAGGCAGCCTCAACCCCCAAAAATATTTTTAAAAACTCGTGTGTGTGTGTGTGTGTGTGTGTGTGTGTGTGTGTGTGTGTGTGTGTGTGTGTGTGTGTGTGTGTGTGTGTGTGTGTGTGTCTTTGTGTGTAAATTGTGTGCATAAGGTATTTTTTTCTTTGTGAACAGCGTAATTCAAAAATAAAAATTAGGTTATATACCAGTCTTCTGGGTGACACTGTTGCTGAGTGTTAGACCACTCACCTCTCACTAAGGCCACCCCAGGGGCCTACTTCGGTAGGTACAGGTTTGGCGCACGCGGGGTCCCGAGCCAACAGTCTCCTTCGTGTGGGCTCCTCTTCGTGGTTGAGGGAGACGGTCAACAGGCCCACCCAGGTGTAGGCCGTGCGTGGAGACGCGTGGAGAAGGATTTTAGATTCTTGTCTAGTTTAGAGTTTAGGATTTAGTGAACGAAATTTTTAGTAGGTTTTGATTGACGTTTTTTATGTACGTGTAGTTTTAATAGGTTCTGTTACACTTGTATAGTTTTTAGAAAGTTTTATATCTGGCTTTTGCCATGACTAGTTTTTTAAAGGGCTCTGATGATCACCGTAGTTGAGCGCCCTTATATATATCATATCATATCTCACTAAGACATGCCGGGTTCGATCCTAGGAAACCTCATGTGTGATTTGTAGTGGACGAAGCAGCATCTGGGCAGATTTTGTCAAGTTTCCCCATGTTATTCACTGCTCCATCATCTCCTTTCCTTTCATTGATTTCTCTCTAATTTCATATCACTTATACCACGCTTCAGGCTTATCAGTGTTCACCCATTATGACTGCTCACACCAGGGGCCCATTTTGTAGATCGTCCTTACACGAGGCTAAAAAGAAAAAAAAGATTATTATTGTTATTATTATCATCATAATCATCATTATTATTAATTTCAATATGTTCTGACGAGTTCAGTAGGGTAGATGCGTCCAGTACTGCACACCTAAGGTTTTTTCAAAATTCAAAGAAATGTAATGGAGAACAAGTAGCGTAATACTATTACCATGAAGCTAATAACATGCAGAAACAGCATTAATAATGAACATTCATGAACGCGAGTCATGTTGACTGTTAATAACTAAAGTAAATATTAGTGATAACTGCGCATCTCAAAAAGTGTTTCCCAGTACTGGACATACGTAAATAAATACATATTTCTAAATAAAGGAAAAGGAACTGCATAATAAATCACATTTTTGTTAATGACATTGCTGTTAGTATTAACTGCCAGATAAGGTTGTTTGCAGACGATTGTATCATTTATAATAAAATTCGGAATACAGTGCATGAAACCGCTCTTCAGGATGATTTAAATGAAATCTGTAATTGGGCTGCGGCTAACAAAATGTCAATTAATGCCAAGAAAAGTAAGTCCATTGTTTTTAGTAGAACTAAGGGCAAAATTATTGTTAACTATCACATAGGAGGGGTGCAAATTCCACAGGTGGACAGCTGCAAATACTTGGGAGTGTACCTGGCAAGTAATGCTGGATGGGATGAACAAGTAAATTCCACATCTAGGAATGCATGGAAGGCATTACATTTCGTAATGAGAATATTGAAAAAGGGGAGCGCTAGGTCCAGGGAAATTGCCTACAAGGCCTTAGTGCGGCCGGTTATGGAATATGGAGTAGCATGCTGGGACCCGTATAGAGCTAACCAAATCGATCCATTAGAAAAAATACAGAAGAGGGCAATAAAATTCATAAAAAGAGGCAAGTATTTTGGGCCTATAAAAGGAGATGAGACTAAATGGGAGGAATTAAGAATTAGGCGTAAAAAACATAGGTTGGTAGCATTATTCAAAGCTAATGCTGGTGTAAAGGCATGGGTGGACGTTAGCGTAAGGTTAGATAATCCGGATTATAATGGACGAAACGATCATAGGTATAAAATTAAGGGTAGAAGATACAGAACCGACGTAGGAAAATTTTCTTTTGTTAATAGAATCATTGAAGAATGGAATGAATTGCCTGTAGCAGTCTTTCAGGGCTGTCCCCTGTCGCTGAAGAAATGTAGAAAAAATCTAGATGGTTTATAGTTTAACTTTTGAATTATAATGGTATATAATATGTAAATAGAGAAGTAATTAGATATGCTTTAAGTGACTAAATTAAAATAATATCATGTTTGTGTTGTTTACTGTGTTATTGTTGTAAATCTAGTATTTGTAATTTGATCTGTATTCTTAACTCTGCCACCGGGTAGTACCCAATTGCAGTCAATAAATACATACATACATAAAAACAGAACACGGTAACATGATAATATAGTTTCCAAAACGTTCTCTAGAGATTATCACGACAAAATAAAAATGTCTTAGAGCTAATGAAACATTTTTCTAAACACAGTGATCACATCTATATAAATCAACGTTCCCTTGCCCTGTATATTCAATATGTGTTCAACTCTTGCAGGATACACTAATTAAAATGGTCTGTGATTTCTAAGCAAACGATACACTCTGTTAGAACACTTAAATCGACACTGGTTTTGGTCCCAAAATTTAATTTTCTTTTAGTCTTCTAAGGCTCTTCACTATTTCCAGTTTCTGTTGGCACATGGTTAGAGCTAGGTTCTCTATTTATAGTTTTATTAATGTTAGTCTTGCTTCCCTTTGCTATTGGTTTGTTCTTCTGTTTTTGTGCCTTTTCCTGCAACATCAACTTATACAGAGTCGATGTTAATGTTTCAGCAAAATATATCGCAACTCCCAGGCTCATTGATCCTTCTATCACATTCTTTATTGTTTGTTTCATAATTTCTTCTAACCATTTTCCTTTCTTTTTGGCCTCCATGTTGACAGAATGCATATAAACAAAAACTAATCTAATGTCAGTGCAAGTTCAGGGGATAAAAATATACCTTGGCGCACGGTACTGGGAAAATTGCTATCGTACGGTACTGAGAAACTTACACGTACGTATATATAACGTCATAACACGGCCAGATTTTTTTAAACCGACACTGTATTTTGTGTTTGTGTAGTCTACTTAATACCAAATAAAATGAGTACAAATACTTAATTAGTTCTTCTCCGGACAAGGCAGCAGTAACGTCAGCATGTTATTAACAGCACAGCTCCAGTTCACTACACGACTTCTCTGAACAATAAGTTCTGATTCAACGGTCAAAGAGGAGGGAAAACTTTCCGTTGGTAACAAAGGTAGCTGTTTGTCTAAATAAACACCATGAGCTTCTACTATCTATCGGCAACTACGAGATACTGACACCGTGCGATACTGGGCGCATTTCCCCTAAGTATTTTGGTTTATCAATTTAAATACTCTTCTGAACCACAGAAGAATAAATCTGAGACGGATATTCTGAAAGTGATAATTTGGTTTACTTTTTTTCGGTTTCTCTACCACTTATTTTATAATTAATCTAACACCGCGACTAAGGTGATCACAGAAGTAAATTAAAACCAGCCGTTATTACGATATTTACTGCACGTGACGAAGATGTTCTAGTGTCTCTGATTGGCTAGCATTAGATATGAATGGATGGAAGCGGGTAGCAATCACTCTACTACATCCATTGAAAGATATGGTCTATATTTCATAGATTGGATTATTCGGAGGGGATTCGGCGCCTCGATCAGACTGGTGTTTTGTACCGATGCCCCACGTGGTGCATACCCGGAAGGATGAGGTGAGAGTAGAGAGAGGACGGTCGACCCCAAGGAGTCACTACAGAACAGAGGGCGGAGTCCCTAAACTTCACTAGATAGAAACTCCCCGGCGGTCGAGGAGAGTCATCATCCCAGCTACTATGGCTCCAAAACAGTCACGAGGCCGGTTCAGAGACCGGAGGCCGCCTTCCCCCAGAGCAGGATACACCAGGCAGTCTTGCACAACTGACATTGCGCCAACCGCGTACCTAAATCGGCCTAGGCCGGCTTGGAGACCGAAGTCCGTCCCGCTGGAGGAGAAAGTGTTTACTCAGAGCATATCATTCCGCCATGCACAGCCGATACTCCCGCCAACACTTCTTCACTGAAAGAGACCAGATGACAGATGATATGAAATGGTAATGGAGGTGAAATGGAGAGACAGAAAATTCGGAGGATGTATTAATATATCCAACACTCGCCTAGCGACCCGGGAAAAAACCCTGAGGTAGGTCGGCCACGGGAATCGAACCCGGGCGTCCCGAATGCGGGACACCTGAGCCATCCCGCTCGGTTTCTTTCACTTATTTTCGCTTTTCTTAAAAATACTTATATTTTTATTAAAATGTGTATGCTTGGGTTATTTGCAAGTCAATAATAATTGTGTATTTTGAACTTTCGTAGCGTGCCTTTATTCTGAATGAAATTATAAGAGATATTAAAAAAATCAGATCTCGTTAAAGCATTCGAGTTAAGTGGACTACCCGTTTTTGTGGCGTTAGTATTTCCTAAACACTCTGTTATTGTTTTAAATTTACGTATGCTTACCTATAGTCACATTCTTCAAGAGATACGTTGCTACTCGTTTTACTTCTCTACTATTTATAAAAAGTAGAAGTACCTATTGCATTTACCCCAAAATTTTGATATTGGGATTTCCTCACAAAAGCTGTATTTTGAAGCTTTCTGAATAAGAAGAAAAGTTACAAATAAAATCGCGCGCGCATATGTCTATACGTCTCTCAGTGAACAGCATAACTTAAAGACACAAATGGCAAACTTGAACTTTAAGTTCAACGTCCTCCAGGGAAGCTCCGCCCCAAACTACCATTTACATGGACAAATTTCGTGTCTTCACTTGACTTACATTACGGGTAATGAATGCTTTGCTGCCACTTTATACCTTTTTATAGGTATAAATGTATTTGGAGGTGGTGTTAAGGGAGCTAAACACATGCGTTTCTGGTCAAATGCACATACCGCTACATCTAAGAGGGAAGAATAATGAGATAGGCCCGAAGGTCAGATCCGGGTTATAACGGAAGCAAGAGAGTTATAGTTTAAAAACATCCGACGGCGCCCTACTCGACCCTCAAACCTGCTGGTGCCTACTAAGGGCCTATTGTGTTGTCAGGGCTTGATCATCAGGCCGGAACTGCTCAGGAGCATAGTCACCATCCAGTCGAACAATCTCCCGGTCCTACAGCCAGGAATGGATGAGGAAGCAATGATGGGTACAGGAAATGAAAGACAGGAAAGCCGTGATTTGCGAATGACCGTAACACCATTATTTAAGTGAGAAGGGGGCAACCATAGTAGGCGGCAATCGAACCCACTACCTGCCGACCGCTATTTCCTGCCCACCTCACCCTGTTCTCTGTACGTAACTAGCACTTTTGCCTAATTTGAATTAAGCCATATTCAAAAATGTATCGTGAATAACGTAATGTTGATAGAAGAAGAATCACTCTTTATACAACCAGCGTTTCTAAAGTTCGGTGAATAGTTCCATATTTTACAAACCGCGCTGTTTTGGATGAAGTGCCCGCTCATACACACTGGGAGACATATGAACAATCGCCCACTATCATGCAAATCATTGCAGTGAAACGGTGGTGCACGCTGCCACCCAGGTAACGGGGTCAGTGTAAGAACTCGTGTCATTGCAACACGGGGCGCAAAATGACTCAACGGGTTTACATCAATTCTATTTCAAATTAAGCAAAACCAAAAAAGGAGACCCATGCGATGTAAGTGCAAGTGTACGTGTTGAAGCAGTGAGCAAAGATGTGTGTTTGAGTGGTTTAAACGCTTTAGAGACGGAAAGGAAGGTGTCCAGGATGAGCCACGTTCGGGTCGTCTGTCCACAAGCACTCCCAGTAGGGGAGGGGAACCGTCCCATTCAGCTGCCATGGTGCGGGCGCTGCGAACCCATAACACTCGTGGTGACGTTACTAGACGAACCTTGGGCCGAACATTCGAGCCCCTCCTTTATAGGGAATTGTTCGGATTGGGTTGGACTCGAGGGGGCAGTGGTTCCCGATACTCGTGGGAGATCGGTTACGTCTCCGGACGGGGTTAAGGGAAGCCAATAATATTCCCGCGTACTAGCCAGCATAGCTAGTGGAAGGTGTGCTAGATCACCAGACGGCCCCACCGAGGTCATATCGGTAGCCTTCCTATTTTGGTGTTGGCGCGCGTAAGTGGCGTATCCACTTCCATCCCGTCTTGAGTCCACAGGACCAGATGGGGGGGGGAGTCCTTGTTAGTCTCTAGGTCTTGCCCTATAGAAAGCCCCACGGAGGCGCCGGGCGCCCTTTCGGGACAGCTCCGTAACTCCCTGGTCGAAGGAGACCCGGGTCCTTGGTCCTACGTGTCCAGGACTAATGGGAGTGGATCCTCTGGCATGAATTGTCCATAAGCACTATCAGAATCAGATTCATTTTTATTCAGCAACAAAATTCATACAGAATATGGGTTTCGTCAAAACAAGTTAAGTCATATATTATCATATTTA